>JAUTXW010000707.1:0-243770 GCA_030620095.1 Kuschelorhynchus macadamiae
CGACATTGTTGTACCGGCCAAAATTATATTTTATTGTCTTTGTTGAGGTCTATATATAACTTGTAAACAAAAGTATTCCTTAACAGGTATTATCAAAGAAAATTTATAGCGTAAGCTATTATTTTCTTTGGTATTATATATTTTCACTGTTGAGGGCGAAATGAAATAATCTTTGTTTTTCTTTAAAAGAACTATAGTTGGAATTATATGTTATAATTATTAGAGAAGGGAAATAATTAGTTATATTATATTACACAGTATGTGGTGTATGGCACATTTATTGATTATAGCAATATTTTTACTTTTTTGCAGAATATGACACTAAAAAAAGGGAATGATACAAGAAATGATGTCAAGTATTTGATACAGTATTTTCATTTACATTTCATATACTTAGTCAATATAAGGAAGAACAATCACCGAAGCACAATTACAAATTCCTCGATAAGCTGTTTTGTTGATTCAAATTTGAACTCGACCATTTTGATTGTAGAAGATATATACCTGTGTAAGTATTAATTGTGATTATTTTATTTTTTTTATAATGGATCTTACTATAATATTAGACTTAAACGGATTAGGCCAGTATAATTCATAAGCTTATGTTTAGCAAAATCTTCTGCAAAACATACCTATAAGTTCGTTATTATAACAAATCATCAGTTTACAGTATCAAACAGAATTTAACACTTGACTAAGCCTACTAAAAGGATGCAGTGTTTTTGTGGGACCAGATCTCTCAAATGCCCAGAGACAGGGAGAAAG
The DNA here is from genome assembly GCA_030620095.1 of Kuschelorhynchus macadamiae. NCBI lineage: Eukaryota > Metazoa > Arthropoda > Insecta > Coleoptera > Curculionidae > Kuschelorhynchus > Kuschelorhynchus macadamiae. The sequence goes on from JAUTXW010000707.1 coordinate 766, forward strand.
GGAGATTTTCAAACAGCTTAAGGATCAGAAATCTAAAGGCGAATTGGATTTAGTCATTAAATACACAAACGGAATTCCTCATATTGTGAAAGCAAAAAACTAAAGGCACCAATAAATTCCTGTGATATTGTTACCTTGGCAAACTGTGATATAGTATGTCTAAATACTCAAAGTTTTTTGGCCCAGAAGTCAGAATTAATTGCAGAAATATTTATTTGTAACCCTCTATTGGTAGTTTTAACTGAAGCAAGAGTAACAGAAGAAGTTGATGATCTAGAGGTTCAGGTAAAGGGGTACTCATGTATATGTTGCAACTCCCATAGCAGACATACAGTAGGGGTGATTCTGTTTGTAAGAAATAATGTTAAATTTAGTATTTTCGGGACTTGATTGAAATTGGTAATTATTGGTGTGTTTTATTAGAATCAATATTCATGGGGTAAACTAGACAGTGGGAGGTTGTTATGACTCATCTAACTCTAGCCTTGCTGTGTTTTTAAAGAAGTTAGAAGAGTGGTGTGATGAGTACTTTACAGAAACTGATAACTGTATACTAACAGGTGATATTAACATACATTTTCTGGATAGTACAAGTTATTATTCTAATAGAATAGGGGAAGTGATACTGTGCTAAGATTAGTAGGGGTCTTTTGCCTGCATATTTTAATCAATTTTTAACATTTAATAATGAGATTCACAACCATAATACACAAAAAAATAATGACTATTGAGTAGCTAGAACTAATTTATCGGTTTCGATGGCATCACTGTTTGTGCGGGGTATCTCCGAATTTTACAGATTACCATTAGATATAAAGGGAAGCAATAGCATTATTATTTTTAAGCGCAATTTATCAAAATATATGAAAACTAACTAATGTTTAGCTATATTTTAGGATTAATTTAAGAATAACCAAAATTGTAAACCAAAAGCTAACTTTTGTATTAGGTTCGTCCTATCTTGAATAAAGTTATTATTATTATTATTATTATTGAAACCTTGTTTGATTTGACTAATTGTTTTTGCACTGATATTCTGTCGGAAAACAGCAGCAAGATAATACATAGCAACTCAACTGATGAATGGTGCACTTATTTTTTTATTATGTCATCTATTAAACTTTGTGCTACACACCTCTTTATGTTTTATATGTTTGTCTAATTTCTTACAGTGTGATACAAATATGTTTGAAGTGTTTGCTTTTGCTTGGGTTTTACTAATTGCAATTTTTAATGTGTATTTTTAAATTAATCTTTTGTTCAAATCTATGAATTGCTTTTGAAGTTTCACATCACAATAAAAATATATGTTTAATGGAATTTATTTGTTTATTTTTATGTAAAATTGTACAGGGTTCCTGGTTATATTTTAAATGGTACCCTAGAGGCCTTATTCTATGAGTTATCAAAAAACTTTAAATACAATTGTTTTTGGGTTTGAACAAAATCATCATTCATTAATCATTCTTCCCGATTATAAATATACTAGGTTTAAACCTTATCTCTAAAGATAACAGAGAAATTTTAGAAAAACCCTGCAATAAGAGGCAATGTGTAAGAGAGCGATGGAGGAAGCTCCAATATCGTGGAGTCAGTGGGAATACATTGCTTCTTATGAAAATATGGTTTTTGTTAAATTTCTTGATTATCTTTAGAGATAACGGTGTTAAACCTAGTTTATTATTAATAATCAGCAAGAAGAGACCTTTTGAGGTGTATCTATTATACAGGATGTGCCTTTTAAAATAACGAAGTCCATGCCCATTTGCCAAATTTCCAATTACCTTTTGTTTGTTTTTCTTGTAAATTGCCCAAACCTGAACACTTTTATATTTAAAGTTTTTTGATAACTCATAATAAAGTCTCTAGGGTACTGTTTAAAATATAACCAAACATCCTGTACATAAAATCTGTATAAAATATCAGATGTGTTAAAAATGAAAAAAAAACTACATTGATATACATAAAGGAACAAAAGTGAACTTAATTTTAGAGAAAACATTTTACACCATATACATTATACCTATATCATGAAGAAATCTTATTTTTTGTAAGTTAAGTTTACTGTGTTTACCATTTTTGACCAGAAGAGGTTATTTCAAATCCATTATGTAATTCTGGGATACCTTGTTAGGCACTGGAAGATACTAGGTTGCTAAAAGTACATTTTGTAAGTATATATTGAATATTTATACAGGATATCCCAAAAATGTCGTATAAGGTGCAGCTGCTGTTTTTTTATTATGGACTATTTTGTTTTATTAAAGAACAAAACATCTGGTTTATATGCAATTTGGTAAACTGAACATACATAAATTTGTAATTCGTTTTGTTTAAAATTTTATTTTTTAAACTTCGGTGTACTTGAAACATCTGTATGTTGCCTTTTTTAATCATATCAAATAAAGTATAACTGACTAAAGTCTATGAAAATTAAGATTACTCAAAGTGAAAACTGTATTTTGTAACAAGAAACATTTTTTTCTTGATTTTTTCTTCAGAATAACTTTATTTTATAAATTCAGTTGAGTAGAGGGGAGTGGGGGGTTATCTCGCTCCCCCACCACTTTTTTCATTGGTCTCCCACTTCCCGCGCCTGTCCCTGTCACGCCTACTTGACTCTGCTTGATTCTGATTGGTCTTCCCCACTCTTACGTGTGCATCCGGAGGGAGATGTTTTATTTAAGTGCTAGCAGCCATCCCAACAGATCAATTCATTTTCATCTCTTAAATTTAGTCAGATGGGTTCGTTGAATACAGTACCTACCGAAGATATTATTGAACGTGTTGGTGAAGTTATTTGTTTAGTGCTAACGGCGCCATTGAGGGACATTCCGGTGGGTGATCTAAAATATATTCCTCTTAATTACTTAAGAAGATTTGTAGAGTCAGTGGAGTTGTTACAAATTTGGGAAAAGCTACCAGAACGCTATAGACGTGACAAGAAATTACAGTTAAACTTACCGTGTTATACTCATCATAACCAAGAGAGTGACTGTATAGATGGACCACCGCGATCTATAAAAAGATGTGGTCATGTGCAAGTTAGTGAAAGCTGTTAAAAAGTTAAGTAAAGAATTCTACTTGTTATCATTTTCTTATTGTCAGGATTCTATGCAAAGCAGACTACAATGGTGTCATTATTACGAGAAACTATAGAATGAATATGCGAGTGCTGCATCTGCATGTAACAAATATTGTGAAACATTAGATTTAATACGACTTATTCATGACATAAGGGGATTGCGATTTGGTTATCATCTTCTTAAATTGAAACAATATATTGAAGATCCCGTTCTAGTGAAAGACTTTTTAAAAGAGGAAGAACTTTTAGTGTAATTATGGAGGAAGTTCTTAGAGAAATGTATGAAGAATTCATAATGTCTAAAGCTTGCTCTGAGTTTTATGCGTTTGACGGACAAAGCAGTGAAGCTCAAAACATTACTGTTTATTTGCACTATATGGAACATGCAGAATTATGTGAACTAGCTGCTAGGGCATGTATAGATTTTCTTAAAAGTAAAAATGAAAGAAAATTTATACATGATTTAAAGCAATTAGAGTTAAGCGAACATATATTATGTATAAGGAAATATTTAACCAATAGAACAAATATATTTTAAAACTAATCGTTTTATTTCATAAAAAATAGTTATACAAATGAAAAACATTTGCTAATGCACAAAAACATGGATTTTTCTGATGATAAAAGCAGCATGGTTCCAATTTCTGTAACGCTGGCTGTTCATCAAATTCAATAACTGGTTTTTGAGAATATTTTCTGACAAACTCCGCCTTTTCTTCACCCTTAACATAGATAAAGTCGACATTTTCGGTTAAATTTCTCATAACATCTCGACATCTATGATAAAGTAAATCCTTCATCCCAATCGATACAATGATGATTGTTCATTAGCCAAATAGCGTTGGTATATAGTTTTGATGGTAAATGATTCAAAGGAAAAGGCACTTTAAATATGTGGTGGCTGATTTTAAATCCAATCGTATGCTGCCAATTCTTTAACAATTAACTTATTGTTCTCCACTTTAAATCCTTGAATGTCTACAATTAGTTTCATATCTTTAAATATTGAAATTTTTTTACCATTTCAAATTTTAATTGGTATTCTTCTATCTGTTTCTTTAACTCTTGTAATTTGTGTTGAAAAATGATTAACCGATGTCATGCTATAAATATTAAAACTGACGCATGCGTATTAAACTTGTTTAACTATTTTTGTTAGAGGATTATAGCTAAATATTTTATCGTGGAGGATGAGACAATAAACAGAGGTATTTTTTTGAATATTTTCATTTGTTTCAAATTCAACTCTTATAACTACAGAACCACTTTGAAGCGATTCCTTCTGATGAGAGCAATCAATGTGTGAAATAGGGGAAGTTGTCTTAAATTTTTCAGGCGCAAAAATTGGTTCACTTGTCAATCCATAGTAAGAATTTCTAAAATTGGCAAACATTTCATATAGAGCAGAAAATTTGTTGTCTTTAAAATTTAAATATAAATCGTGATATGGATATCTCTCAGAATTTAAAAAAATTCTTGTTTGTTAGGTCAACGTTATCAAATTGACTCATGTCCTTTTTTAATTTTCCTTTTCGATCTACTTGGAAGGCAATAACAGCATGACGGGGCGTCTCCAGTTTACTAGGTGTTTTTACCGGCCATGTATGACGCGTTGCTTCAGGTAATTCGGAATATTCAACACATTCCCAGCTTCGAAATCCTAACAATATTTCCTTGTTTGTTTCTAATATTTTCGTTAAGGCAAGTTGTTGAGAAATATCTACCTCGATATGTGGAACTTTCCAATACAATTTTTCAATCGTGACTTCTGGAGTAGAAAATTCTAATGTTTTGGGTTCCGTGTCATCTATAAAGAGCACAGCATCTAAATCACTACTTGCTCTGATGAGTACTAATTCTTGCTTCATATTTAAAATAATTTTTTTATAATCCTCGAAGAATCCAAGTAGCATCTTTAGGGGTATCGATACATTAAATTTACCTTTATCATCTACCAAAATTCTGTCTGCTTCATTTCTGTTGGGAAACCACCCAGCATTGTGAAGCTTTACACTTTCATTGTTATTGAAAGATAAATATCCTTTGAGTGTTGATGTTAAACCAACATTTTTTACAGAGTCTACAGTTACTCCATTTAATTCATAACGTATTTCCCGAAACAAAAACGCAATACCATTGTTGACAAATCTTAATTTTTTTGTATATTTTCCTTCTTGATTAGCGAGATTTCCTTCTATATATAGAATACTTTCTGAAGGTAATGTGTATGTGTCTAATTCTTGGATTGGAATACGTATTTCATCATTATAATCAAATTTTGAAGAAATGAATGGTTGATAGGTATGTAATTCGGAGCCAATTACAGAGTTGTCAACATATAGACTTTCATTAACGTTTAAAATATCCATTATTTAAAACTTTAAAACCCAACGATTTCTGAAACTGATAGTTTTTTGTTGTTAACCGTTTGATGTTTTTGGAACTACTAACTTTGTGGTTAGGTTTTTCTTTTTTATAAGATTTACTTACGGTAATAGGTTGAAATTTAGATACAAATGGTCTATTATATCTAATAACCATTGTTGTTAGTTTTTAAATGTAATCTTACGGTAATGGTTTCGTTTCTGAAATTTATAAGGTGACCGTCTTGATCAATTATTTTTACAGTAATGTTGTTGATTGTTTGAACGCTAATTGGAAAGTATAATATAGGTAATGGTGATTCCACTATTTTATACCCTGGTGGTACCGTTGGAAAAAATTGGTGAATTATGTGAACTGGTTTGCAATTGTTAAATGAACCTACACAAATTTTACAATCAATACAAATAGCATTAACCTTGGAAATATTTACAACATTGTCAGATTCACTCCATTCATGAGGCTTAATTTTCCGTTTATTAAAACCTACAAGGTTTCCTATTGAATCATCTTTTGTGAAATCAATTTCTTTACTGCATTTAATACTGCATTTTAGGGTATTGAAATTTGTCGTTAATCTAAACGAAGAGGGTTCTATAATAAAAATTTCATGCAGTTTGTTATTTATCAATGTACTTAAGTCTTTTATGTCATAAGTTCCATCCGGAATAACAATCACTTTACCATCTACGTAAATTTTATTGTTTCCATCCTCTATATTAGAGATACTCATAAATGACTCAAAATCAGCTAAACCTAATAAATATTGCTTTTCGTCATCCAAATAGATGGGAGGATTAAAATCAGATGATAAAATAGAAGAATTCCCTGTAAGCGTAAATGTTGTAGACATTCTGTTAATTTTTAAGAAATGCTGTAATAATTTATTTCATGTGCTTATATAGAAAACTAAGAGCTAGCTGTCCACAATTATAGTTATTAAATTTTTGTTTGTCCTCATAGGTGTAATATATATTTACACCCTTACTTGTATTAAAATATTGGATCAACTCAAGAGGTGGTTTGAGATAACCATAACTATCAAAATACACGACATCTTTTTGCTTTTTTATGTAAGCTACCCAATGAGAACCATCATTTTTTTCACTGTCCAAATTAACAACACCAGTTTCTTTTTGTCTAATTTTTCGCGGGAGATTATCACGCATAAAAACACCTCTAAAGTTAGGTATCTCTAAAATGTTTGCATATTTCATTATATCAATGTTGGTTAAAGCTCTTTGCGGAAAATTTATTTGAGCTTTTTTTTTTTAATGTTTTTTTTACAGAACCCCCTTTATAGGGCTAAATGAACAATCCTTTTCCTTTTCTATATGGCTTTACAACTGTTTACTGTCCCTTAAATTCTGGCAGATATAGAAGCAGGTTCGATTCATTTATACACTTATAAACATGGATAAACGACTAGCAAGAGAGTTAGTTAAATCAAGAAGAGCAGTAAAACAAAAATATCAAGCATTAAAGTCAGAAGCCTCAACGACTCAAAGCCAATTAGAAAAAACATATTAACCGATAACACAACCACTACAGCAATTAATTTCAAATATTTCAAAAACGGAACCAACTGACATAAAAGAAGAACCTCATACTTTTAAGGAATAATATAGTACTTCTACTCCAACAAGGACAGCTAAGAGAAAAACCGTGAAAACTCCCGTTTTACCCACTGAGTTACCATCATTTTTTGATAGAAGTATTGCATCGACTAGTAATTTCCCTACCATTCAAGAAACAAGCACAGTAGCTGAAACTACACCCCCATCGGGTGATAGTACTGTAGAGAATTTAAATATTTCAGATATTTTAGAGCAAACTAGACAAACAATTCAACAATACGTTGACACTCCGGGATATAAAGATTGGTTGGAAGATTTTGATGAATTGCCAAGAAAATATATCGATGAAGGAGTTAGGGATACAAGACATATATTTGATCACAATTATGGTATTGTTCATGATTTGGAAACAAACAAATTTCTTTTAGAGACAACAATGAAACCAGTTGAAATTATTAATAAAAATATAAAAGTTGAGGGTGTAACCTAGAAAGACACTCCAGGTTTATATGAACTACTTTTTAAAAAAGAACCTATTGGTTACAAGAAAGAAGACTTAGATCAGTATATGGACATTCTATCAAGAACTAATGCGTATCGCAGAAATCACGATCGTAATGAGCAAGTTCAAGGTAACGGTTCAGTCAAATATGTAACTATTATAGGACCGTACTTACAAACCAAAGGGGTAACGAAAACAAAAAATATTAAAACACCTGCAAAAAATCTCATAGAAGCATTTAGTAGACCTAAGGCTCCATATAGGCAAACAAGGCAGAAACTGGGAATGGGGATATTGAAACTTAACAAAACAGATACGGACTATGTATATTGGGACAACATCAACGAACTTGTTGATAGACTTAGACTTTTAATGGCTTCTCGGGTTGCTGGGCATACTGGACATAATAATGAAATAATCTCATTTATTGAAGAACTACGAGAAGCCAAAGTAATTCTATAAATAAAAGTTTTTAAAGTAAAAATCAACAGTTGCATATTATATATTGAGTATGTCGGTAAATAAATTTGGAACTCATATCCTAAATGGCAATGAAGACTTATATTACTTTTGCATCCTTCCCATGGTTCTTGGACATTCGACAAAATCAATTAATCTACCGAATGGTGAAACAAGACGTTGTTTTACTATTAGCGGCGATGAAACTACTTTAGCGTTTTCATTTCCAGAAGCAGAAGTAATAAAAGTTCACTGTAGTAAATACATAGATTTTGTCATAAATAACAATATATTTAGTTCGGTTGAACTATTAGGTCATAAACTCGGTAATGGTGATAATATTTCTGTTGTAAGATCTCTTAAATATTCTGCATCACCTGGAGTGTTATACGCAGGATTGGTTTTAAAGTGTAAGACTGAAAATGAATAAAATTAAGGAGGATGTCGTTAATGAATTACATAGACCCGCTAGAAGAAATTTTAAAAGAAGACGAGTAATCGTAAAAGGGCTTAATGATTTGTTTCAAGCAGATTTAGTTGAAATACAACCTTACTCAAAATTTAATAGAGGATATAGATATATATTAGTGGTAATCAATACTTTTTCTAAATTCGTTTGGGCACTACCTATTAAAACAAAAACTGGTAAAGAGGTGACTGCAGCAATGAAAAAAATTCTCACAGACTTAAAAGAAGCCCCTAAACACCTGCAAGGCGTTCCAAAAAATATACAAACAGATAAAGGAAAAGAATTTTATTCCAAAGATTTTCAGAAGCTAATGGAACAGTTTAAAATCAATCACTATAGTACTTTTTCTAATTTGAAAGCAAGTATCGTTGAGCGAGTGAACCGAACATTAAAGAATAAAATGTGGAAAAAGTTTAGTCTTCAAGGAAATTATAAATGGTTAGATATATTGGCTGATATTGTTAGTGTGTACAATAATACAGTACACTCTACAATTGGTAAAAAACCTAATGCTGTTAATAAGGGAAATGAAAAAAATATATTGAAATCATCATTTACTCATATGAAAACAGTTGATCCTGATTTTAAAAAAATTAAAGTTGGTGACTTTGTTCGTATAAGCAAACACAGGGAATTTTTTTCTAAAGGGTACACACCCAACTGGTCAAATGAAATTTTTAGAATAAAAAAGTTACAACTTACAAATCCTGCAACCTATTTACTTGAAGATGAAAACAAATCAGAAATTCAAGGAGGCTTTTACGGAAAAGAATTACAAAAAGTCAGACATTCAGACATATACTTAATGGAAAAAGTAATAAGAAGAAAAGGAAATAAGGTGTTAGTTAAATGGTTGGGATTAGACAAAACACATAACTCATGGATATTAAAAAAGGATATTTTGTAAAATATTCATCAATAAAGCACATTTTTTTATATTAATATTGTTTTATTTTATAATTCTATTTAACATATTTAAAACAGGTTTTAAAATAATTTCACATAATTCAATTCGTCTTTTAAAATGTTGTTGGTCTACAAACTCTTGAGGCGACATACGGGATTTTCTATATGCAAACGTTCATGCATGCATCGTATGAAGTTGATTTTTAGTTTCATCAAAACTTACTGATTTCTTCATAATATTTTCTTTCTCTTAATTTTTGTTCGAGCTGGATTGGATGCGTTAGTAATAATTCCAGCATAGTACAAACATTCTCACTATTGGGGTTTTCACTCGGCGACACAGTATCATATACTTTTTGAAGACAATTGGTTTCGGAAAACAGACTGTTCTTAAAAATGTGTAACTGTTAAATTGCTGTTTTTGTAAAATATTTAATCTGTATTCGATTAAAGGTATTTGTTCCCATAATCTGCACACAGTTTCATTTCCAAAACAGACGTAATCATCATGTTTTGTAATCCTCACTATTGACATTTCACCAAATTTCTCAAAAAGAATGGACATATTTTTCAAAAATATAGTTTCTTGAAAGGCGTTTGATGAGAAAAAGTAATTTGTTATAACACACTGATATTTTAGTAGGTCTTTCCAATCATCCTTACTTAGAACAATAGATTGGTTCTTGTTTCCACCAAATTCAACACATGGCGTAAAATCACTTTCTAAACACAAAGCAGTATTCACAAACTTTGATTTGGATTTATTTAAAGGGTACTGTTTAGAATTTACTATGGTTTGTTTTTCGATAGAATGTATAGATGTTTTAAACACATTGGATTACTCTCTGTGGGCTGAACATTATGAGACCGTAGAATATAGAAACTAACTAAATAATGATTTGCGGCACATTTTTATGGTCTACTGTCCCCTCCACTTAAATGGAGGAGATAAAAATTAAACTACAAAAAATCAAATACTAGAACTTTTAATTCAGGTTTTCAAATACATTACAAAAGCAACGTAAGATGAAATAATTGATATTAAAGTCAGAAACAATAATATTATATAAAAATATACATAATTACAAGTATGTTTTTTATGAACAAATTCTATCCATTCTGAATAAATGACAGGCTTTTTATCAAAGAAATATTTAATCTTCATATAATTATTAACACTTAAATCATTTTCTGAAATATTATAAGTAAACAAATGTGAGTTTCCATCTCTGTAAATCATTCTCATTTGCTTATAACAATCAGTTTCATTTTTATTCTTAATAATGCACACGTCGGCTCTAATTGTGTTAGGAATATGATTAACATATAGTATTCTGCCAACAAGGGAAACTAAGACGACTAATGAAGTAGCAGTCATTGTTCTAAAGCAACTAAATAATGCTGTTTGTTACAACACTTTAAATATTCACACAAATTAGTGACACAGATCATTAATGAAACAAATTTTATAAAACTTGACAGCTTCAACTTCCTTTCCCAATTTCAAAACCGGATGACAATTGTGTATCAAAACCACTTTTATTACGAGTCTCTTCTAAACATCGTCTTTTAGATTTGGGTTGTTGTTCAGATTGTAAAATAGATAAATTTTTAATCATTGATTCTATATGGACAATATCTTTCTGACCCCATGCTAAAGTTTTTGTGGTATTTGAAAGACGATATCTTTTATCGTCATGACTTAATCAAATTCGTATAAATATTATGTAGATGTGACTTAAAAACATACATTGTGCAGTATACCTTTTGACCTTTTTCCACAAAAAAACTTTCTAAAGGTACACCTTTATATTCATTCTTAAATTTACCAACCACTGATGTGGATATCGACATATTATGAATATTTGGTTCAGGATAGTTAGAGGTGTCAAATTGATCCAGATTTTGTTTCATATCTTCATAAAAATTTTCCGTTTCAATTTCTAGTATTAAAGAATCAGTATCAGTGTACAATAAACTTACATTATCTCCATATTTTAATTTTAAATATCCGTAATAAAAATCATACATTACAGTTTTTGCAATATCCAATATACTCATTCCAACATAAATGGGCTTATTATATTCGATACATATCTTTTGAAGTTGAATAGCTACTAGATTTTCTGAAAAAAATTTTAAATCTTTAAATTGAGGTTTTGCAATTAATTTCTCAGCACTTAATTTGTTTCGCTCTCTCTCCCATTGAGTTACTAGCTTAATATCTACTCGGTTATCGACATTCTCCATAGTTTTACCAAAAATACTGTTATTTGCCAATTTGTACGAATTTTTTTCAAATTTGTTTTTTGAAGCATTTCGTAAATTAGTATTCAAATCAATATATTTAGCTAACCATGGCGATTGTGTAAATTTAATTACCCTGTGTATTTTGAGAAGTTCAAGTCCAAATTTTAAGCTTTGCTTCAAAGCACGATAATGAAGAACATAATTGAACTTATTGTTTAAATTGGGAATTAGTTTAGAATACTTGGAAATTGGTGGCTTAAATTGTTCGGGACAGAGCGGAAAGTCGTTATGGCTTTCATGTAAATTCTGAGGATATTCTAAGTCAACTTCAAATACATAGCCCGTAGATGATGTATCTGAAATATTTAAAATATTAAGTTCATTAATTTCATCCTCAGATAGCCAAACAAAGTTTTTTTCTGGCAAATACTGCTTCATTGCAAAACCATACAAATTTGTTGCATCTAAATAGGCAATATATTTTGTTGGATACTTAGGATTGAAATTATCAAGAAAAGGATTATTTGCCTCCGATTTTCGAGCTGAACAAGTACTAACTTCCCCGTGAACCCCTTTTTTCAATTCTACATTTGTAAATTTCATCATAGCATCCCAACACATTGATGGGCTTGTTACATAGTTTACAGGATCTAATTTATAAGTTTTATAACAAGTATTTCTATAATTTTCAAAAACATCGGCTAAATGGAGAATGTCAGATTTCAAATATATATCTGAATATTCACCTATCGTGGAGCAATTGAATACATTCCATACCTCTTTAGCTCTAATGTAATCTTCATTACTAATATTTTCATCAATTAACTCATCATTTATCAATAGCGGGCAAAGATTTATCATCCAACTTTTCGTAAGAGTCAATATATGAATAAGGAAAAACTCCTTTTTGTCTAACATATTTAAATTGCTCTGTGTCTGAAAAATGTTTACTAATTTCAAGACATTGAGAATCATCTAAAATATTAGATAGTGATTCAAGAGATTCTGGTAAAAACTGAAATGAGTCTATAAATCGTAAATTCAAGTAAACTATCTTTTTATTTTTAGAGTCATACGTGTTTACCATAATTTTTTTACTAAAAGAAATATATTTTTCTTTGTTTTGAGCAATAATATATTTTTCTTTGTTTTGAGCAAGCATTATGTAAGCATACATAATGACTTAATAAATAGATGAGAATCGTAATTCTTTAGATTATAAAAAATTATTGGAATGTAAGTTGGAGGTATGAAATGTAAATTACAAATAGAATGAGCCGCGCCCCTATAGTTACCGCTAAAATGACAATGGTCCTTACATTTTTTAAAATTTCCGTCTGAAAAAGGTTTTTCACATATATAACACACAAGTGCATTTTAAAATTCTTTTTGTTGCAAACTAGTTAACTTATTCATAGGCTTTTGATTTCTAAAATAATAGTTATAAAGGTTTTTCACATCAAGTTCAATATATTCAATAAACTTTTCAGCACAATCAGTTCCACGATAAAGTTTTAAAGATGTGAGATTTTTATCAAATGATGATTTAATGTAATAAGCGAACGAATATGGGACATGTTCAGCAGTTTTAACTGTATAGGAAGTTGTAGGATCAAGCTTTTCGTTTTCAACGTTTTTTAAATAGCACTCGAAATCAGCATAAATTACAAAAGGTGCTTTATACTGCATATATTTTGAAACTTTAATATGTTTTCTGGAATTTGATTTCCAAACTTATCTAAAATAAGTTCATCTGAAGGATATTCAATTCGAACAGATGTGCAATCATATTCTAAGTGTCTTTGTAATTTTGCATAGGTACCAAAATATTGTAAACATCCTACACACAAATTTTTTCTACATTTCTTTTTTGACAGTTTAAAAAGTAATTTAGATAAATCTTTTATCCAACAATAATGACTATTACCGTCATCAGAAGTATTTAAAAGATTGATATGTAAATTCTTTTTATGTCTATTATAGTGTAATGGTTCTACAATCTCATTTACATATACTCCATTTCTAAAAAAATTCTCAACCCCATAGACATTTATGGATAAATTATTTTTGTTTTCAAAAGTACTTATCTGCTCTAATTTAACTGGAAATTTAATACCTGTAAAATCAAAGATAGTTCTGAAGTCCGGGCACGAGGAAGTTTTCCTAGGGTCACCTGAAGGTCTATATATTGCTGATACAACGGCATATGCAAAACAGAAATCATCTTCATTCAAAATGTTTACCAAACTACCTCGGAACACTGGAATTGGAATATAAGAGTCGCCACATAAAGGATTGTACGTTTTGATGTTTACTTCTAAATGGAGAATTTGTTGTAAAATCCAACCTGCAATTTAAAGAAAAAATAATTAGTATTTATTAAGAGAGACTGTTGTAAATAAACATAAATTGAAGCAATAGCGTTTGAAATGTTAAAAAGTTTTTTTAATTCACTATAATAATTTATATGCAATATAACATAATGAGCGGCGTAGCAAGGTGGGGGAGGGGACTGACCACCTGCCCTGCCCCTGGACGCTTACTAAGTCAAGCAAAAAAGATCATTGAAATAACACAAAACAAATTTTATTGTTTTTCTTATATTTTAATATATCCTAATTCTTAGTAAATAATGTAAATATACTTACTATCGATTAAATACTCATCCGGATTATGATTTGTGTCTCTTTTTAAACATGATTCTTTAATGTGTCTTATGGCATTTCGTCTCTGTGTAAATTCTTTTAGACAGAGTGTGCAAAGGGTCATTTTGAACTGGATATTTATAGGTTTAGTTTCTCTTTAAATAAGGAATAGTGGATTTAAATTTAAAAGTTTGCGCTTACGTGTCTTGTATTTTTTTTTAATTTTTAAAACATTTTTACATATATTTACCACTAAGATTTACCACCAAAGCAGGGATTTTTCATAAAAATATTACCTAAATTTAAAAGAAGCTCACCCTGTCTATGAATTATTTTTTTAACAGTTGAGCAAGTAAAATTACTCAAATTTTTACATTCATTCAAATTGAAATAGTTGTTTACCATTGATTTGAACGTCGCACAACCACGTCTTTGTTCTGATTTTGATAAATTTTGCTTTGGTTTTGAATCTAAAAATTTGTTTAATTCACTTCTGTAGGGAGTTTTTAATGAATTGCTGGGTTGGGTTGTAACAACGACCACTGATTTTTCGATATCATCGGTTTTGATTTTTTTCATTACATTTGTTTCGTCGTCAGAAGATTTAGAAGCAGAACGTTTTCGTTTGTTCTGAACTTCTTTATATTCGACAATTTCACACGAATTGAGGCGAGGTTTCGGTGGACTATGGTTGCAATTTTGAACAACATTGTACACCTCAACATCACCTACAATTTCGTTGCAGGTTTGGTCCAACACCGCTGTTGATTTTTGGTTGAAATGTAATTTAGGAGCTGGTTGGTATTCCTCCCTGATTTTTTTAGCCTCAATAACGGTTTCTGTTGAATCTTCTGACGACGAAACAGAAATTGGTGAGTAGACATTTTGCTCTACCTGAAATTCATTTTCACCCTCAACTCCCTGAAATTCATTTTCACCCTGTTTCCCCTCAACTCCCTGGCTAGAATAAACATCATTGACTAACATTTCAAACTTTTGATTTTCTAAATTAATTTCCTCCTCATCAACAGTGAAATATTTTGAAGAGGTCTCTCTAAGACTGTCTAATGATTCATTGACTGGATTAATATCTGAATTAAATTCCCCAAAGCTCGCTATTTCTTCAAAATTTATTGTTGAAATCAGTTCAGGGTGAACTGCATTATTTTGATTATTAAAAATTTTAACTAAATTGTTTATAATTGTAGCGTCATCGATACCACCAATTTCTGATTGAGTATTATCCATGTTCTCATTAAAATATTTTTCTAACGCGTCCGGTTTTAATTGACACAAATGACAATCCATTAAATCATGGACTGGGCAAGTCTCTTCCAAATCAAATAAGGTAAAATCAAATTCAAAATCAAAGTCAGTTAGAGAATTCATAGTGGTAAAAAATAAAAATCAAACCTGCAAAACACAAAACGAAAGAAAGCTGTAAACTAGATCACACAATGTAGGATAAATTTTCAACACTCAAAACATAAAATTTAGGAGTAGGATAACTAGGGATTTGCAGTCTAAAAGGCACGAAAACACAATTACAGAAGAGAATTCACCGCAGACACTGAGAATCACAATAGGAACTGGCGTACAATAAATACGACTTTCAACTGACGGTACATGTAAACTTGAAAGCCACTTAAAACCACTTCTTGTTAAGTCACGCCCACTGGCAAGGTTGGTGGCTGGTACAGCGTGGTACCAAGGTCAACTGGTGTCAAATACCTCCCGACGTGAACTATACATTTTTTTTTAACTCGATTTTTTTTGCAACTCGATTTTTTTTGCAACTCGATTTTTTTTTCCAATTTTGAGAGTGGTTCTTGGTCGGTAAGTGACAGGGTGGTACTTGTACGTTTTGGGAGTGTCTCTTTTGTGCTTTATATTTTCGTGATTCTACTGCAATATTCAGTCTTTGTCATTTGATTCAGTCTAGATTGTTTTCTATCAAAATGTCGTGTGTGCCAAATGAACTAACAACTTCAGTTGAAGTACCAATATCCGAAAAAATGTGGTGTATACCGGAGAAACCAACAACTTCACTAGAAGTACCAATATCCTCCAAAATGTGGTGGTTACCGGAGGAACCAGGAACAGCTTCTGCCATAATACCAATGTCTCCCGAAATGTGGTGTGTACCGGACGAACTAACAATTTCAGTTGAAGTGCCAATGTCCCCAAAAATGTGGTGTGTACCCGACAAGCTAACAACTTCAGTAGAAGTACCAATATCACCCAAAATGTGGTGTTCACAGGAGGAACCAGGAACATCTGCCGAAATACCAATGTCCACCAAAAAGTGGTGTTTACCAGAGGTACTAGAAACAACTTCAGCCGGAGTATCCATGACTCTACATCGACAACAGCAGTTGATGTCACCAGAGCTTACACAAACAGAAACATCACCCCCAGCATCAGCTTCATCAGAATGGTCAGAAAGTGTGGATGAGGTCGTGCTAAGACTTCTGCAAGATTTAGAACTTTTATTTGGTATAAAGGTAAGCAATAGACCTATTCAAATTGATATTGTGCCGTTAGTGTCAATCCCAATGTGTGCCAAGAGAAAACAACCCAAAAGATTGTGCAAAAGACCCTTCAATTATAAATATAATTTTTAGTTTTAGGAGCAGAAGACTATTATAATTTATAGTGTTAAATGTAAATGACCATTATAATACAATACAAAGTGCAAAAGGTAATTTTAAATATATTTTTTAGTAATATTAATTCGATGTATAATATATATTCTTAAATTTTATTTTGTTTCTTTTTTTGCGTCCGCATTTAATTGGTAATAAAACGTACTAAGGAGCATATCAAATATGGAAGTGTGTGGGGCTAAAAAAAAATTATGTATGGTAATAATATTCTTTATTATGTGTTTAAACAAAAATTTATTATATTTTGTTATATATATCTTGACAATATTCTTGAGGATTTCTTCTATTTCATTTAATTCTATATATCCAACGTCCCATTCCAACCCATGATATTCTTAAGACCAATCAACTATTTCTTGATCCTTGGCAGATAACATGGTTCTTTTAAATGGTGACTTAAAAAGAAAATTAGACCAGCGTACACCATCGTAGATAGCAAGCTCCTTTGAGACCAAGCCAAATAAACAATTATAACCTTGAATGTCCACGAATAGTTCTGAATAGCACTCGACCATGATTAGTCTCCTACTATTAATTTTAAAGGTTATTCTGCAATTTTATTTTTAAAATAACTTTTGTCCACTAAATGGTTTTTAATTTTTTTTACACTTCACTGCATATTCTACTGCTTTTTTATAGTGCGTAGACAAAAAAACTCCTAGGTAATTTTTTGTTACTGCATATATTTACAAGTCCTCCACCATAATCCCATCATTCTATCCTTTTCAAAATGTATTGTATCTTTTTTTTTGCTTAACTTGATTCAAAGTTACTTTTGTCCACTTAATGGTTTTCAATTTTTTTCACTTCAGTTTTATTACACACTATACAAGTTTCAGGGGCACTGAAATGAAAAAGATTGTCATTGCACAATATACAGCGCAAGTCTTTTTCCCAACATTCCATTGCTCTTTTGTAATGTGTAGACACAAAACTGTGTTTGCCAATGAGTGCTTCTAATGCGTGCAAATAATAGCATCGTAAGCACAAACCAAACGAAGACATTATAACGGCATAATCTTGAAAGACACAAACTTCGCGGCGTAGATAATTTGGTTCAACAGCATCACTAGCACTTATTTTTTTAATATTTACAAGAACCTTTTCACCACAACCGGCATCAAAGAAATTATGTTCCCCTCATCTTCACTATCGTCTTGAACCTCTTCAAAATTTTTCTTATCTAAATCGGCTAACCATGCTTGTTTAACGTCGAAAATGTTTCTTCCTCCAACCGTGAAATATAGTATTTCATGTTCGTACATTGAAGACATTTTTTCCAATTGCTCAAAATGTAGATCACTAGATTCTTGCAAAACAACGTGGCGACAACTCATTTTAATTAACATATATTATTTAACTTCGTTACTTTTAAAAATACTGAGACTACAGTAAGAATGAATTACTCTGTTGGCTGCTAACACTTAAATAAAACATCTCCCTCCGGATGCACACGTAAGAGTGGGGAAGACCAATCAGAATCAAGCAGAGTCAAGTAGGCGTGGCAGGGACAGACGCGGGAAGTGGGAGACCAATGAAAAAAGTGGTGGGGGGAGCGAAACTAACCCCCCAATCCCTTCTACTCAGTTGTTCATTATAATTTTTAGAATACCACTAGATTGTGACATTGTGACATATAAATGACGAACTTAAAGATGGAAATTTTTGGACAATATTTAGGTCTCAATTTTTGTTCAATAAAAATTAACATATTTAGTTGCGGTTTTGCAGACTGTCTAGCAGGCGCGTAATTAATGGTGGCATAGGGGAGGCGATGTCTTTTTTTTGGGATATTGCATGGGCGCCCACAGAACCATAACTGATGAAAAAAAAAACAAAAAAGGACATGCATAGTCCATTTGGTATATAAATGTAATTTATATATGTAACATACAATATTTACATTTTTCAGGGGAGGCAAGCGTTCCCCTCCCATCTTCCCCCGATTCAGTAACAGGAGTTTAGGGACGCCCCTACGGTCTAGCACTAAGTATGGAGTTTATAGGCTAGAGGATGTAAATGCAGACGTCTTCAATAAGTTGTTTTACAGAGTGTTTTGTAAAACACTTGTAAAAAAAGTTTTCCTTGTTTTTTTTAATTTCTTTAGTGTTTTTTATACAGGGTGTTTTCAACAAAATTGTAAATTTTTTTAACATGTTTTTTTTTCTCACCTTTTGTATCCCTTAAACTATTATTTCTTTCCTCAGTTATGAATAAAGGTAATGTCTCTAAATTTATAAATGCGACTGTTGTACAGGGCTTTCATTTATATTTTGACACCTAGTTACATCTTTAATTACAGAAAATTTAAAAAAAAACTTTAATTTCAAAATTTGTAGGATTATTCCTGTATTATGGTCTAAGAATATCAAATATGTTGTAAATCAAGTAAATCTGGCAGCAATGCTTTTCTGGTAAAGGCTATTAGGTTAGTTAATATATCAATAGATGGCGCTACATATACTGTTTTAGTTTAGGAAGCTTTTGTAAAAAAAAAGGAAGAGAATAAGTAAGTGATGGCGTCTCTCTTAAAAAGTATTAAGGTGTAATTCTCCATTTCTTGTAAATATATTATTAGTAAATAAAATGTGTAAATAGTTCAAAGGCGTTTTACTCTAAGGCTGTCATTCCAAGAAAGAAAAACAACAGGTTATGGGCAAGTGTTGCAAGCCTAAAAATAGCAAAAAGGCGGTAATCAATAAAATTAATAATTTTAATGTAGAGCTGTTGACGGCAACAAATTATTACACATGGAAATTTAGAATGCATGTTTTGCTTGAAGAAAAGGATGTTTATGAATGCATTGGTACAGAATTTAAAGAAGATAATTATACTGATGAGAAAAAGAAGGAAGAAGCTAAGAAAAAGGATAAAAGGTGCAAAAGTTTAATTGTGCAATGTTTGGATGATAGCCAAATAGAGATAGTTAGGGATAACACAACAACTGCTTATGGCATGTGGCAGAGTTTGAAGGAGAGATATGAGAAAAAGGGCATTCCAGGCCAACTAATGTTAGGTAAAAAATTTATGGCTATGAAGTTGACTGACATTTTGAAGTTAGAAGAATTTCTGAGTGAGTTTGATTTGGTGATACGACAGCTGGAGGCTAGTGGAGCAGATTTGAGAGAACAAGACATTGTGTGTACTTTATTATTGGCAATGCCAAAGAACATGGAGACAATAGTAAACATAATTGAAAGCGCACCAGCCAGTTCTTTGACAATAGACTTTGTCAAAAGTAAACTACGTACTGAAGTGGAAAGAAGAAAATCTATTAATGAAAATAGTGATAGTGGTTATGCGAAATCAGCAGCTTTTAACAATACAGTGGCCAACCAAGGTGCATGTTATATTTGTGGTAAACGAGGACACTTTAAAAGAGACTGTAGGTTAGATAGAGGTTACCGAGGGGGTTTTCGAGGTAATCGAGAAGGTACTTTTCAAACTCAAAATAGAGGTCTAAGTAATTTTAGATCAGGTCCAAGAAGTGCAGGAAGAGGTTCCAGAGACCAATACTTTAGAGGACATCGGCAGTATGGACAGGGAAATGGACAAAATTTTCAAAATCGGCAGCTAAGTGGACAATATACAGAAAATGAAGGAATAGAGGTACAAAATAATGAAGACCAAGGTTTTTGTTTCATGACAAATCTACTGGATACAAATACTGAATCTGTAAGTACAGATAAACTTTTGTTTTATGTTGATTCTGGGTGTACAGATCATTTGGTAAGTGACAGGTCATTTTTCAGTGACTATTTATTTGAAAAATCCTATAAATATTGCGGTGGCAAAAAATAATAATTTTATGAAAGCCATTGGAGTAGGTAATATAAGTGTATATAGTAATGTCTATGGAAAAGAGATAAAATGTACAATTAAAAATGTGTTTTATGTTCCAAGTTTAAGGAGGAACTTGTTATCTGTCAAACGTTTAGAGATGGCTAATACACGAATAGTTTTTTCAGATGGACAGGTTTTTCTTTATAATGGTGAAAACTTAATAGGCTTAGGACATAGAAATAATTTATATGAAATTAGTTTTAAGGTTCAAAGTAATGAATGTTTAAATGTAGAAATGTGGCATAAAAGATTAGGTCACATTTGTTATTCAAATTTGGAAAAATTACATAAAAATAAAATGGTATATGGTATTGAAAATGTGAAATTTGGAAAAGTCCAATTTTGTGAGCCTTATATTAATGACAAGATGACTAGATTGAAGTTTGGTACAAGGTCAAAAGCAAAAAGGGTCCCTGAAATTATACACAGTGATTTTTGCAGGTCCTATTAGTCCAGTAAGTCATGATGATGGTAAATATTTTGTTACATTTATTGATGACTATTCTAATTTTGTGATGGTGTATATTATTAAAGAAGAAAGTGAAGTGTTCAACTGCTTTGCTGAATATGTAAAATTGGTGCAAACAAAGTTTAACTCAAAAATTTCTGTTCTAAGATGTGACAAGGGCAGGGAATATGTTTCAGGAGAGATGAAAAATTTTTGCAGACAAAATGGGACTTTTATTGATTTTACAAATCCGTACACGCCTGAGCAGAATGGTAAAGCAGAACGTTTTAACAGGAGATTGGTGGACAAAGCTAGAGCTATGATGAAAGAAGCAAATATGCCAAAAATATTTTAGAATGAGGCTATAAGAGTTGCAGCTTATAGTTTTAATAGAAGTCCAAGTAATGCTAATGATAGTAATTTGACACCTGCAGAATTATGGAATGGCTCAAAACCTAATGTAAAACATATGAGAATATTTGGATGTGTTGCATATGCACATGTACCTAAACAATTAAGAGACAAGTTCGATGAGAAATCTAATAAATGCATTATGATTGGCTATACAACTACAGGATATAGATTGTGGGATATACAACAGCAGAAAATATTTGTGTCAAGAGATGTAGTTTTTAATGAAGAGGAATATTATTACAAAAGAAATATACAAAGAATTGATATAGACGAAAATGATAATGAGATTGAAAATGGAAAAGAAAATGACAAGGGGTATGAAGAAGAAGAAATTACCCAAGATATACAAGAAACAGAAGTTGATGAAGAAAACTTTAGAAAATAAAGAAGAAATACTAGAATTCCTTCATGATTTGAAGATTTTGAGATGTATATGGCATTTGATGCCATGTCATATGTAGAAAAAGTACCAACAAAAGTCGAAGAGCTAAAAGATAGAGGATGAAAACTTTTGGAATAAAGCAATAGAAAAGGAAATACAATCCATTGAGGAGAACAATACATGGGTAAGAGTCAAACAGCCAGAACAAGCTGAGATCTTGGACACCAAATGGGTATTTATATCAAAGCCTTTAGAGGGAAAACAGGAAGACAGATTTAAAGCGTGATTAGTAGCAAGAGGATTTGGACAAAAAACATCTTTTGATTATGAAGATCTTTATTCCCCAGTAGCAAAAATGACAACTATACGAACTTTATTATCAATAGGAAATAAAAGAAACTATTATTTTAAACAATTAGATGTAAAGACAGCCTTTTTGAATGGAGAATTGAAAGAAAATGTATATGTTTATCCGCCAGAGAGGGTTAAGTGTAAAGAAGGTTATGTGCTAAAGTTAAATAAGTCAATTTATGGTTTGAAACAAGCTTCGAAATGTTGGAATAGCAAAATTAATACTTTTTTATTAAGTTTAGGTTTCAAAAGATCAGAATCAGATTACTGTCTGTATTCTATACAATGTGAAAATAAAACTGATGTGTTCTTATTATTGTATGTTGATGACATAATTTTAGCAGGCTCAAATATAAAGTTCATAGAGAAGTGTAAACTAGATTTGATGAATACATTTAATATTAAAGATAAAGGGGATTTAAAGCATTTTTTAGGATTGGAAATAGATGATTGCAGGGAACAGGGAATTTTGATGATAAGCCAAGAAAGATACTTAAAGGGAATATTGAGACGTTTTAATTTTGAACATTGTAAACAAACAATGACACCAATTGATCCAAAATTTAAAATTGATAAACCAGTAAGAGAATTGATTGGATGTTTGACGTATCTAATGCTAGGTATAAGGCCAGATATCAGTTTTACTGTCAATTATTTCAGTAGATTTCAAGATTCAAATTCTGGGTACAATTGATGTAAAACTAATATATGAATCATATCACTTGTTATGTGGATGCAGACTGGACAGGAGACTTATCAGACAGAAAATCAGTTTCAGGATATCTAATACAGGTATTTGGTAACACAGTACCATGGGTTACTAGTAAGCAAAATTGTGTAGCTTTATCAAGTACGGAAGCAGAACTAGTAGCGTTATGTTCAGCTGTTCAAGATTGTTTATGGTTTAAGAAGTTACTTTGTGATATGAAATAGAATGTGAAAGTTTTAAAGTGTTTGAGGATAATCAGGGTTGTATTCTACTTGTTAAAAATCCAGAAAATAATAAACGAATAAGATACATTGATTTAAAATATAACTTTATTTGTGACAGCTTAAATTCTAAGGTGCTACATTTAGAATATATAAATACTAAACTTCAATCAGCCGACTTGTTGACCAAGGGTCTTACTAATATACCATTTTATGATAATTGCAGTAGAATAGGATTAATTTTATAAACATTTACCTACATACTGTTTTTTGTTTAAGATGTAAATGTAAATAGTGAAAAATAAGAAAAAAATATTAGTATTAGTTTATATCGAGGTTTATACTTACCTATTTATATTTGGGTTTATTTATAGTTTTTGAAAGCTTTGGATCTTTTCAAAAAAATCATTTAGAGAGGGTGTTGTAAATCAAGTAAATCTGGCAGCAATGCTTTTCTGGTAAAGGCTATTAGGTTAGTTAATATATCAATAGATGGCGCTACATATACTGTTTTAGTTTAGGAAGCTTTTGTAAAAAAAAAAGAAGAAGAGAATAAGTAAGTGATGGCGTCTCTCTTAAAAAGTATTAAGGTGTAATTCTCCATTTCTTGTAAATATATTATTAATAAATAAAATGTGTAAATAGTCCAAAGGCGTTTTACTCTAAGGCTGTCATTCCAAGAAAGAAAAACAACAAAATATTTCTAAAAATTATTGAAAAGTAGAAATGTGACACCTTGAATATTATTATCTAATTAAATTAGTCTTTTCGTACCGATTATAAATATATGAGTTCAGAGAGAGAGAGAGGATGAATATCTTTGCCTCTTATGAAATGGTTTTTATCAATTTTTTGGATAATCTTTAAAGATAAAGGTACCAAACCTGATATAATTGCTAACTCCAGATTGATTTAATGTTGCATTAAATGGTGTCAGCTAAAAAAATATAGGTTATGTAATTTCTTCTATTCAGTAATATTTTGTATTCTTAGAAGATAATAGTAAAAAAATCCTACAATTATTGTGCTTTATTTTCTATAGTTAAAGCTGTATCTAGATGTCAAAATATAAATAAAAACATTATACTTATAAAAAACTGTTTTGCATATTTTTTACTTTGAACTAACTTCAAACTCATCATTAGAGTTCATTAATATCTATGTAAATTTAAGTAATAACAGACCTTTTTGCCATTATTTAATAAGTTTAATTAATTCTTAAACTCTCAAATGACCTTTTGATCTTATGTATCATGAAAGTTAGTTTAAAATAAAAAGTTCACAGTAGAATGGGGTAAGAAACAATTGTTTGATGCATATGGGAGCTGAGAAAAACAACATATCCAGAATTTTACATTTTGGTGAAAACACCCTTTATAAAAAGAAAGTTTTTTGGTATTCGGGTGTGGATTATCCAGGGTAGAAAAGAAGTATAAACATTTTGTGAAAATGACAAGGGCTTAGATAATACTCTGTGTAACAGATTTCTTGTGGCCTTTTGCATTTTCGAAGCGAGAAATCCAACATATAGTGCTAGGCATTATTGAAAACCACAACTCAATATATAAATACTGGTTGAAAATTAGTAAACTTGAATTTTGTCTACAAACTTGCATGTATAACTGCGTCTGTAGTTTACTATACGACATCAGTACCTAATTAATTAATTAATTAATGTAGGGTTATGGTTATATTTATTAAAAAAAATTGGTGGAGGTACTATAGATGCTGTTGGTTACAAACAAAAGTTTAAAAAGCCATATTTATATGGATATTCCTCGTATTTTCTTAAGGGGAATATGCTCCTTAAGTATTGCATTTAATTTTTAACTAAAATTGGAAATATACATATTTTATCAATAACGAAGTTTTTTAATAGCATATTATTTCATTTAAAATATCCTTCTTTTACAGCTGATTTTTCGAAAAGCAATTTTTTTACAATATTTTTTCTTTTTAGGTATCTCAAGTCACAGTGTCTGTCCTTTGGACCCTTTCTAAAAGAAAATGGTGTGGACTTACGTATCACCAGAAATCAGCAGCAATGGAAACTAATTTCAGCTTGTAACAACTTGAACAATAAAAACATGTCCAATTGTAATATTTTTTATTTAGTGACAAATATAGAATTGATTTTTACTATAAAATATTGCAACACTTTAAAAAGAATTAAAGAAGTTCCAGTCAATTTCATAATAATCAAAATGGAAAATTATTTCATTTATGTCTTAACGATTTATGACTACACTTAAAACTAAAAAAATAATTATATTTAGGCGTTTTATTGATACAGATTTACAGGGATATAGAGAGTTAGAGATTGTTACCATTATGAAATTAGTTATGGGTGGTATTATATATGAATCTTAAAACAAATTTCCAAAAGTTAAGGTATGAAAGTTTATTTTTCAGTTCCAACTGTTTCTTTTGGTAGATATCTAAACTCTCCAAACGTCAATTTTTAGTTTTTAGACGATAAAATTACTCTATTAGGTATAGAATCAACTGTGCAGTAATTATATTATTTTAATGCAATGAAAAAAAATGTAAAGTAAATTTTCTTCTTCCCAATCATATGGTAATTATCAGTATCTTTGAAATATATAGAGAGTGACAAAATATCTATTTTTATTAAATGAATACCCTGTCTATTTTTTACAGCTATGAAAAACTAAAAAATATCTTTCCAAAAAACTTCATGCCAAATTTTCTGATATACCTACCTATGATATTTAAAAAACTAAAATTAATACCTGCCTACAAATAGCCATATTATTTTTGAATATATAAATTTCAGTCGTAACAGTTACAAATAGAGTATTTCTTAAAAGGGCTTCTTTATACAGAGCATTCCATGTAAAAAATTACACTGTATGTAATATTTTTTAGTACGAGAAATAATAAAAATGTTAAAGAGGGACCACTTTAAATGGCAATCAATTTCACTTGTACAGATTGTCACTACAATTTGCTGCATTATCAAATAATTTATTAGGCCGCCATTTAGTTTTGTCATACAAGATTCGGACTAAAATTTTACCAGTCTGTCTCTGTTTCTCACTTGAGTTTTATGCAATTTTATTTCGTTAGGCCGCCATTTTGTTTCGCCATATTCGATTTTTACCAAAATGTTTCCATTCCGTTGAAAACTTAAATTCAGCTGGATAAGTAGTTTTTAAGCTATGCTGCGTACAGACAGACTGACAGAAGTGGGAAAACATGGGGCCCAAGCACCCTAAAATGAAAAGTTCTGCAAAAATGTCAAAGGGTTAATTTTTTATTTTTTACTCTTGTAAACCGGTCTAAATGCTGGTGGTTGCCCTTCTTTAATAAGGACTTCGATTTATTTTAAACTTTATAATTAAATGGTAAAAGTATTAACTTTTATTTGTTTATTTTTCTAATGATACTTTTCTAATGATTTAATGAATCCTGTTAGGTATTTTAATAATTTTAACACCGAATAAGTGTATAACTTATTTTATTAAGACCATATTACCATTTTATTAAAAATCGTTTTAAAATAAGCAATACATTTGGAAAGATAAAAAACATATTTTTATTACCAATTCATTAGATAAATATAGAAAACAAATGTATTAGAAATTAAAGTAGAAAGTTTCATTTTGAAAAAATATTTAATTCAGAATAAATATTAACAAAAAATTGAGTACATCTAAAACTAACCCACTCTAATAAAGATATGTATGCATTTATCACTACAGTACATTGAATTTGTAGACAATAAAGAAAAAAAACTTAAACTCCCTCAAAATATGCCTTACTAAATTATTCAACAATTGTCTGTTAAATTTATTAGATTTTAATTTAATGTTGATTCTTTAACAAAGGTTTGCTTAGTGTCCTATTTATTTAAAGAGGTGTTATGTATCTTAAAATAGTTATTTCCTACCTCGAAATACCTGACAGTGCCTTTAAGAATATCATATTCTCTAATGTCTCTAAAATATCTGGAAATACAAGTGCAAAAATATTATATTAGGCCTTTATAATAAGGTATTATAACATTAAAATCTGTTCTGGAAAAGCACAATATAATATCCACTAAAATGTTCACCTTTTTTTACTGCACTCACATGTAGCGATTAATTAAAGTCAAATTTAGGTCTCTTGAAATCACCACTTATTTGTTAACTTCTGTTTTATTAGAATATTAGTAGGTATTAGGTACAATAATTATTCACCATCCCCCATTGATGCCAGCAATGCTGCTGTATCTTCCCTTTTAGAAGTATAACAAACACAAGTATTAAGGATCTCCAGGCAGACCTTAGAAGCTTCAGATTTTTAATTCTTCATCACCTTTTAATTATTTCGAAAATAATAAAGTATACTCAATTAATTAGGCCAAACAAATTTGTGGTGTTCTGCTCAACGTCAACAAAATAATTTTAAGGTTAACAGTAATTGTCAAATGGTAATGAAAAACTGGCCTACTTGACGTCAAAAAATACATGCAATTTTCCATTTAAGAAATGGATGCTACTTCCAACCTTTATCAGTTGTTTCGCTAAATCACGTGATTTAACTTTATGTTAACTAACAAAATGATAAGTTAAGATTTCGTTAGTTAACGAAAATTTTCTCCGTTCGGAGAGCTGTTCGGCATGACAATCGGATTTTCCGATCCGGGTTCGTTAAAAACCAACCTATTACTAAAGCCGCCATTTTCCTAATCTGTCAGTTCTTGAATTTTTGATATCTAAATTTACTGGCTTGGAGTTTAATTTCCTAAGATAAAAATAATTTTGATTACTTGAAAGCTAAGCCATGATATATTAGCATATACATCATACCGTAAGTAATCAGCAGATGCCAAAATATTCAAGAAAATCATGAAAACGTGGAACTTCCAAATAGGCAGCGAAGATACGAAACTCGTAAAAAAATCCTTCAAATTAAACAAGGTAAGCTAATCTGTTTAAAAAATATTATCTATGTCATATTATTACGAAACCTATATATTTTAGTTATTAATCAATCATTATTTTTAATTCAGTGCATTCTTTTCTGATTTGATCATTTTGTTAGAAGTAAGTACGGGAAAACATAAAACGCTATCCTCAAAATGTACTTCTTTTGAAGAAATATTTAACAAAGTTGTGAATATTCTGTAATATTAATTAAATTATTTGCTATATGGTGCAAAATTTTATACTACGTATCTTATTTTTAACAGCAAAAGGTGGACCTATGTTAATATCTATTCCATCTATTCTAATCCAGCACCGCGGCTGTTATGCAACCACATAAACACCATACATCTATCCGCATTTGAAACGGGGCGCGCATTCCACAGAAAAAATAATACAATAATATAGGCGAAATGCGTTCCTCGGGAAAACAAAGCGTTTTAAACTTAGAGTAAGAATAAAAATCTTACTCAAGGTTGTAAATGCCCGTTGTTACTGTGGAATGGCCCTCCCTATTTTAAGAATACGGCAGTATTTTATTTAATTTTGGTCTCTCGTAACCTAACCTAACTTTTTTAGTTCGCAAATACACAGTAAACAAGGAAGTCGAACAGCTGATGGATCACTTGCGGAAACATAACAGTGGTTTAATAATGGTGTATTTAAGTATTGCAAAATTGAACATAAAGTCCAGTAACTAGAAACCAATTTAAGAATAATATTTTCTATTGATGGAAAGACCAAAGAAGCAATAAGGGCAGTTTAATCTAGATTATCATAATGGTGATACCTGAGACAGTTGCAGGTAGGCATGAAATTGTATATTTTAAAGCAAATAGAATGTACTTGCTTAAATTATATTTCATTGTCTATGTCTAGATCTATGTATAACTTGTAAACAAAAGTATTCCTTAACAGGTATTATCAAAGAAAATTTATAGCGTAAGCTATTATTTTCTTTAGCATTATATATTTTCACTGTTAAGGGGGAAATGAAATAATCTTTGTTTTTCTTTAAAAGAACTATATTTGGAATTATATAATGTTATAATTCTTTGAGAAGGGAAATAATTAGTTATATTATATTACACAGTATGTGGTGTATGGCACATTTATTAATTATAGCAATATTTTTACAGCTTTTGCAGAATATGACACTAAAAAGAAGGGAATGATACAAGAAATGATGTCAAGTATTTGATACAGTATTTCCTTTTACCTTTCACATACTTAGTCAATATAAGAAAGAACAATCACCAAAGCACAATTACAAATTCCTCAATAAGCTGTTTTGTTGATTCAAATTTGAACTTGACCATTTTGATTGTAAAAGATATATACCTGTGTAAGTATTAATTGTGATTATTTTGTTTTTTTTTATAAAGAAACTTACTATAACATTGGACTTAAACAGGTTAGGTTAGTATAATTTATAAGCTTATGTTTAGCAAGGTCTACTGCAAAACATACCTATGAGTTCATTATTATAACAATCAGTTCACAGTATCAAACAGAATTTAACGCTTGAAACCTTGTTTGATTTGATTAATTGTTTTTGCACTGATATTCTGTCGGAAAACAGCAGCAAGATAATGCATAGCAACTCAACTGATGAATGGTGCACTTATTTTTTTATTATATCATCTGTTAAACTTTGTGCTAGACACCTCGTTATGTTTGCCTAATTTCTTACAGTGTGACACAAATAAGTTTGAAGTGTGTGTTTTTTCTTGGGTTTTGCTAATTGCAATATTTAATGTGTATTTTTAAATTAGTCTTTTATTCAAATCTGTGAATCCCTTTTGAAGTTTCACATCACAATAAAAATATTCTATTTAAAAAATAACTATTATATAACTTAATAAGTTCATTATATTTAATGGAATTTATTTGTTTATTCTTATGTAAAATTGTACAGGGTGCCTGGTTATATTTTAAACGGTACCATAGAGGCCTTATTCTATGAGTTATCAAAAAACTTTAAGTACAAATGTTTTTAGGTTTGAACGGAATCATCATTCATTAATCATTCTTGCCGATTATAAATATACTAGGTTTAAACTTTATCTCTAAAGATAACAGAGAAATTTTAGAAAAACCCTGCCATAAGAGGCAATGTGTAAGAGAGAGATGGAGAAAGCTCTAATATAGTGGAGTCAGTGGGAATACATTGCTTCTTATGATAGGGTTTTTCTTAAATTTCTTGATTATCTTTATTTTGATTATTGAGATAAAGGTCTTAAATCTAGTCTATTATTAATAATCAGCAAGAAGAGATCATTTGAGGTGTATCTATTATACAGGGTGTGCCTTTTAAAATAACGAAGTCGATGCCCGTTTGCTAAATTTCCGATTACCTTTTGTTTGTTTTTTTTGTAAATTGCCCTTTTATATTTAAAATTTTTTGATAATTCATAATAAAGTCTCTAGGGTACCATTTAAAATATAACCAGACATCCTGTACATAAAATCTGTATAAAATATCAGATGTGTTAAAAATTAAAAAAAAAACTACATAGATATAAATAAACGAACAAAAGTGAATCAAACTTAATTTTAGAGAAAAAATTATACATCATATACATTATACCTATATCATGAAGAAACCTTATTTTTTGTAAGTTAAGTTTACTTTGTTTACCAGAAGAGGTTATTTCAAATCAATTATTATGTAATTCTGGGATACCTTGTTAGATACTGGAATATACTAGGTTGCTACAAGTACATTTTGCAAGGATATATTAAATATTTATACAGGATGTCCCAAAAATGTGGTATAAGGTGCAGCTGCTGTTTTTTTATTATGGACTATTTTGTTTTATTAAAGAATAAAACATCTGGTTTATATGTAATTTGGTAAACTGAAGTTTAATACCTTAAAAAAGACCATACATAGAACTAAAAAAGGAATTTGTAATTCGTTTTTTGTTGTTGTTGCCTTTTTAAGTATAACCGACTAAAGTCTATGAAAATTAAGATTAATCAAAGCGAAAACTGTATTTTGTAGCAAGAAACATTTTTTTCTCGATTTTTTCAGAAAGTCAAAAACTACAACATATATAAAATTTAGGGAATTGCTAGTTTTATAAGATTTATGTGGGGTCCTACTAGCCACCTCGCAATTCACCCATTCTTATAGGCTTTGTTCAGTATAATTTTTAGAATACCACTAGATTGTGGCATTGTGACGTATAAATGATGAACTTAAACATGTAAATTTTTGGACAATATTCAGGTCTCAATTTTTGTTCAATAAAAATTAACATATTTAGTTGCGGTTTTCGACACTGTGTAGCAGGCGCGTAACTAAGGGGGGCATAGAGGAGGGGATGTCTTTTTTTTTGGGATATTGCATGGGTGCCCGCAGAACCATAACTGGTATATAAATGTAATTTATATATGTAATATACAATATTTACATTTTCCAGGGGAGGCAAGCGTCTCCCTCCCCCTTCCCCCCATTCAGTAACAGGAGTCTAGGGACGCCCATACAGTCTAGCACTAAGTATGGAGTTTATAGCCTAGAGGATGTAAATGCAGAGGTCTTAAATAAGTTGTTTTACCGAGTAAAACTTTTGTAAAAAAGTTTTCCTTGTTTTTTTTTAATTTCTTTAGTTTTTTTATTTATAGGATGTTTTCAACAAAATTGTAAATTTTTTTAAACATGTTTTTTTTCCTCAACTTTTGTATCCCTTAAACTATTATTTCTTACCTCAGTTATGAATAAAGGTAATGTCTGAATATATAAACGCGACTGTTGTACAGGGCTTTCATTTAAATTTTGACACCATCTTTAATTATAGGAAATTTTAAAAAAACTTTAATTTCAAAATTTGTAGGATTATTCCTGTATTATGGTTTAAAAATATCAAATATTTCTAAAAATTACTGAAAAGTAGAAAAAACTACATAACATGGATTTTTTAAATGTGACACCTTGTATATTATTATCTAATTAAATTAGTTTTTCATACCAATTATAAATATATCAGTTCAGAGAGAGAGGACGAATTTCTTGCCTTGAGCTTTGCCTCTTATGAAATGGTTTTTGTCAATTTTTTGGGGTAATCTTTAAAGATAAAGGTACCAAACCTGATATAATTACTAACTTCAGATTCATTTAAAGTTGCAATAAATGGGGCCAGCTAAAAAAAATATAGGTTATGTAATTTCTTGTATTCAGTAATATTTTGTATTCTTAATAGTATAATATTGAAAAAATCCTACAATTATTGTGTTTTTATTTTCTATAGTTAAAGCTGTATCTATATGTCAAAATATAAATAAAAACATTATACTTATAAAAAACTGTTTTGCATATTTTTAGAATTCATTAATATCTATGTAAATTTAAGTAATAACAGACACTTTTTGTCATTATTTAATAAGTTTTCTTAATTTTTAAACTCTCAAATGACCTTCTGATCTGATGTATCATGAAAGTTAGTTTAAAGTAAAAAGTTCAGAATAGAATGGAGTAAGAAACAATTGTTTGATGCATACAGGAGCCGAGAAAAACACATCCAGAAAAAATTACATTCTGGTGAAAACACCCTTTATATGAAGAGAGTTTTTCGGTATTCGGGTGTGGATTATCCTGGGTAGAAAAGAACAATATAAGATTTCGTTTTGTAATAGTTATTGTGTGTGAATAAACATTTTGAGAAAATGACAAGGGCTTAGATAATACTCTGTGTAACAGATTTCTTGTGGCCTTTTGCATTTTCGAAGCGATAAATCCAACATATAGTGCTAGGCATTATCAAAAACCACAACTCAATATATAAATTCTGGTTGAAAATTAGTAAACTCGAATTTTGTCCACAAATTTGCATGTATAACTGCGTCTGTCCTGTAGTTTACTATAGGACATTAGTGCCTAAAATTAATTAATTAATGTAGGCGTTATGGTTATATTTAATAAAAAAAAATTGGGTGGAGGTACTATACATGCTGTTGGTTAGAAACAAAAGTTTAAAAAGCCATATTTATAGGGATATTCTTCTTATTTTCTTAAGGGGAATATGCTCCTTAAGTATTGCATTTAATTTAACTAAAATTAGAAATATACCTATTTTTTCAATAACAAAGTTTTTTAATAGCATATTATTTCATTTAAAATATCCTTCTTTTACAGCTGATTTTTCGAAAAGCAATTTTTTTACAATATTTTTTCTTCTTTTTAGGTATTTCAAGTCACACTGTGAATCCTTTGGACCCTTTGTAAAAGAAAATAGCGTGGACTTACGTATCACCAGAAATCAGCAACGATGGAAACTAATTTCAGCTTGTAACAACTTGAACAATAAAAAAATGTCCAATTCTAATATTTTTATATTTAGTGACAAATATAGAGTAGATTTTTACGATAAAATATTGCAACACTTTTAAAAAAAAAATTAAATAAGTTCCAGTCAATTTCATACTAATAAAAATGGAAAATTATTTCATTTATATCTTAAAGATTTATGACTACACTTAAATCTAGAAAAATAATTATATTAGGCATTTTATAGATACAGATTTACAGGGATATAAAGAGTTAGAGATTGATACCATTATGAAATTAGTTACGGGTAGTATTATGTATGAATCTTTCAACATATTTCCAAAAGTTAAGGTATGAAAGTGGAAATATTTATTTTTCAGTTCCAACTGTTTCTTTTGGTAGTTATGTAAACTCTTCAAACGTTAATTTTTAGTTTCTTGACGATAAAATTACTCTATTAGGTATAGGATCAACTGTGCAGTGATTTTATTATTTTTAATGCAAAGTAAATTTTCTCCTTCCCAATCATATGGTAATCATCAGTATCTTTGAAATATATAGAGTGACAAAATATGTATTTTTATTAAATGAATTCCCTGTCTATTTTTTACACCTTTGTAAAGCTAAAAAATATCTTTCCAAAAAACTTCGTGCAAAATTTTCTGATATACCTACCTATGATATTTAAAAAACTAAAATTAATACCTGCCTACAAATGGCCATATAATTTTTGAATATATAAATTTCAGTCGTAACAGTCACAAATATAGTATTTCTTAAAAGGGCTTCTTTATACAGAGCATTCCATGTAAAAAATTACACTGTATGTAATATTTTTTAGTACGAGAAATAATAAAAATATTAGAGATGGATCACTTTAAATGCAATCAATTTCCCTCGTATAGATTGTCACTACAATTTACTGCATATTCAAATAATTTATTAGGCTGTCATTTAGTTTTGTCATGCAAGATTCGGACTAAGATTTTACCAGTCTGTCTCTGTTTCTCACTTGAGTTTTATGCAATTTTATTTCGTTAGGCCGCCATTTTGTTTCGCCATATTCGATTTTTACCAAAATGTTTCCATTTCATTGAAAACTTGAATTGAACTGGATAAGTAGTTTTTAAGCTATGTTGCGTACAGACAGACTGACAGAAGTGGGAAAACATGGGGCCCAACCACCCTAAAATGCAAAGTTCTACAAAAATGTCAAAGGGTTCATCTTTCATTTTTTACTCTTGTAAACTTGTCTAAATGCTGGTGGTTGCCCTTGTTCAATAAAAATAAAATTTATTTTGAACTTTATAATTAAGTGGTAAAAGTAGGTATTAGCTTTTATTTGTTTATTTTTCTAATGATTTAATAAATCCTATTTGGCATTTTAATAATTTTAACACAGAATAAGTGTGTAACTTATTTTATTTAGACCATATTACCATTTTATTAAAAATCGTCTTAAAACAAATAATACATATTGGAAAGTTATGATAAAAACATATTTTTATTACCAATTCATTAGATAAATATAGAAAACAAATGTATTAGAAATTAAAGTAGGAAGTTTCGTTTTGAAAAAATATTTAATTCAGAATATAACAAAATTTTGACTAATACATCTAAAACTAGTCCACTCTAATAAAGATATTTATGCATTTATCACTACAGTACATCGAATTTGTAGACAATAAAGAAAAAAACTGAAACTCTATCTCAAAATATATCTTACTAAAGTATTCAACAATTGTCTGTTAAATTTATTAGATTTTAATTTAATGTTGATTCTTTAACAAGGGTTTGCTTAGTGTCCTATTTACTAAAGAGGTGTTATGTATCTTAAAATAGTTATTTCCTACCTCGAAATACCTGACAGTACCTTTAAGAATATCATATTCTCTAATGTCTCTAAAATATCTGGAAATACCTCCTACAAGTGCAAAAATATTATATTACGCCTTTATAATAAGGTATAATAACACTAAAATCTGCTCTGGAAAAGCACAATATAATATCCACTAAAATGTTCACCTTTTTTCACTGCACTCACATGTAGCGATTAATGAAAGTCAAATTTAGGTCTCTTGAAATCATCACTTATTTGTTAACTTCAGTTTTATTAGAATATTACTAGGTATTAGGTACATAGGTAGGTCTATCACCAACTGATGCCAGCAATGCTGCTGTATCTTCCCTTTTATAAGAATAACAAACACAAGTATTAAGGATCTTCAGGCAGACCTTAGAAGCTTCAGATTTTTAATTCTTCATCACCTTTTAATTATTTCCAAAATAATAAAGTGTACTTAATTATGCCAAAAAAACTTGTCGTGTTTTGCTCAACGTCAACAAAATAATTTTAAGGTTAACAGTAATTGTCAAATCGTAATGAAAACCTGGCCTACTTGACGTCAAAAAATACATGCAATTTTCCATTTAAGAAATGGATGCTACTTCCAACCTTTGTCAGTTGTTTCGCTAAATCACGTGATTTAGCGATTCGTTAACTAACGAAATGATAAGTGCAAAATCGCACCCCGATCTGACTCAAACATGCTAAATTTGAGGAATCTTAATGTTTGACATCCCATTCCATAAAAATCAAAATTTAAAAGCTCCTTCCGATATATTGGTGCCAAATTCCTCAATAAGTTTGTAGTACCAAGACCTGTAGCAACATTTATTAGAATTACAGGGAAATAACAGTATATTGCTTTAACATGTTTTTGTTGTTTTTTTTTTTGTGTAATCTGTTTGACTATTGTATAGCTTTTTGTCTTTTTACTTTTATTGTTTTTGTATATATAAGTTGTATTGTAACATGACTGTGTCCGATTTTATTTCCTTTTATAAATTATTTAGTTTCTAGTCTTATTTTTGTTCACTTATCTTATTTATATTGACCAATCTTATGACTTTTATACTAATCTGACGTTATAACTTGTATAGCTTTTAAGTGATTCTATAGTTTACCATCATGCTATTTTAGTTCATAGGGAATACCAGCAATGCTGTAATGTTTCCTTTTGATATATATATGTTTTTTATTTGATTTGATTTGATCCAGATAACTCTTTAAATGGAAATATCTTGGTTATTTCTGAAATTAGAAAAAAAATGTTCAAAACAAAAGTTTTTGATTCAATTTGCTTTTACATCTGCTTATATTTTAATGTATACAGGGTGTCTCAAAAAAGCAAGGAAGGTTTTTAAATTCTAAATTTGGTACTAATTCGAACTTATAATCAACCATAAACAAGAAAATAAATTAAACCTATAATTTCTAGCCTAAATGAAATGCTCTGCATGTCCCCCATTAACCTCACCACATTTATTGTAAATTATTTTTTGGCATTCCAGTGTATTTATAATTGCTTTATAGTCATTTTTGTTTAAATTCTTTGTTTATTCAACCATTTTTCTCTGAATTTGTTGAATATTTATAATAAACTGTATCTTTATAGTCATTTCTTTGTTTAAATAACTGACCATCCACATTTGATATAATTACTTTGAAGAAATTCTGTCACTATTATGGGGTTGCCAAATTATATTTTCCCATATATGAAGTGATAGTTTATTGAAAAAGTGCTTAATTTAATTTTCCAAAAGTTCCAGAACTCCTTTAAGTTGATATGGATAAAAAGCGAACTTAACACCTTCTATTCTACAAATTCAATGGCAGCAGCATTCAAATAATGAAATAAATAGAAACTAGGGGTCAAATAGTCAGGGTGGGTGGTGTGTCATCTGCGGAGAATGTAATTGATGTGGGAGTTCCTCAGGGCTCTGTTTTGGGGCAGGTGTTATTTTTGATCTATATCAATGATCTGCCCCTGGGCGAGACTGAAGCAGGATAAACTCTTTTTGCTGACGACACGACACTCTCACTGAGGGGATCTCAGCTGGATGGCGTTTTTCACAGGGCGAGGGAGGCGCAGTCGAGGGCTGAGGCTTGGTTTAGTTCCAATGAGCTTTTATTAAATACCGAAATAACACAAAACATCATATTTTCATTACGTGATCTTTATGGAAGAGAAAACAAAGACTCGGTTAAATTCCTGGGCGTACATTTGGAGCCCAAATTGAACTGGGATATCCATGTGGACAATGTGTACAGCAGGTTGAGAAGCTGTGTCTTCTTGATGCGTAATTTAAAAAGTAGTGTATCCGATGACGTTCTTATGGCTGCGTATTACGCCCTGTTTTACTCTGTTATGTCATATGACATAGTGTTGTGGGGTGGCTCTCCGTCTGCGGACAGGGTGTTCGGTATACAACGGAGGGTGGTTCGGGTACTTGGAGGGCTGGGATTTCGCGATGATTGCAATCGCGCTTTTCACCAACTGGGTGTTGTTACATTCCCCTCAGGATTTATACTACATAGCATCACTTATATCAGATCAAATGTAGACACGTTTAATACAAAAAGAGATGTGCATGAGCACCTGACGCGTAAGAGGAATGATCTTCGTGTTGCCTATTGCAGACTTGGAAGTTGCCAAAGTCAGCCGGAACACCTGGCTGTCAAATTGTTTAAAAAGATCCCCTTGAATATTAGAAGGCTTCCCCTACCTAGATTTAAAAATGTCCTTAAAACATTTCTACAAAAAAATATTCTTTATAGTGTTCAGGAATTCCAAAACTGTGATATCAGTCAAATTCAAATCTTAAATGTGTAATCTTGTTAATTCTTATTTTAATGTGTAAAGTGTCTTTTTAAATCCCATACTTTTTATCGTATTTTGATTAGGCTAATTCATTTTATATGTATAATTATATATGTTACTTATGACGTGTGTGAGCAAGTATTGTATTGACATGAATAAATTATCTTATCTATTTCAAAATGCCACACCACATATATATTGAGAATTATCTTTGAAAAGGAATTGGCTCGACATCTTGTAGATTTTAATCATACCAAATATGTCAGTTTTTCTAATAAAAAATACTCATCGGCCCATCAAATTTTATTGAAATTGAGTTTTATTAAGACTTGCTCTTATAATTTGAACAAATTCATGTCCCCTTCTTTTTTCTTTGTCATTTAATTATTGAATTGGCCCAATTTTAAAATCTTGGACTCCATTTTGCTTTAAAGTTCTCTGAACTGCTCCATAACTAACTCTCTTGTTTTGTGGTTCATACCTTATAACTTTGACACAGTCTGTGATACATTTTCTTCAAAATGAAGTAATATATTAAGATTCCTTTGTTTCATCATTTTGTTATTTCTTAGAGATGTTGTTTCTTGCAATAACTTCTTGGTATGAATTATAGTTAGTACAAATGGTATTCTCTGACCATTCTGGACATTTTCTCGATACGGTTCTCGTGTTCTTGTGGCGTTATTATTAGTCTTGAAATAAAGATTGACTATTTTGAACCTTTCAGCAATAAAATTGCAGATTTTTTAAGTATTAGCACAAAATAAAAATGAGTCAAGCAGTAAAATAAACCAAAATCAATGTCATGACATTCGAAAAATAAATCTTTATCTCAGTTAGCAGCCGGTATCTGAATAGCTAAGCAATTATATCCAAAGAATCATAGTATTTTTTTAATTCTAAAACCTTTTGAAAACTGTTAATTCTTGATTTATGGTATATTATATAATAAATATACAGAATTTAATATAAATTTCAAAAACATTAAAAAATGTGGAATATTTAAAAAAGAAGTTGTAACTGGCTTTGCTTATTTGAGGTATACATTAAAATATAAAAAAGCAGATCGTTTGTTAAATTGACCATATCTGGAAAATCCGCGATCAAATATTACTAAAATAACTAGTTTCTAGTGGCTTAAAAATCTTAAATATTTTAAATGTTGAAACTTTCAGAAGTTAAAGAATGACGGGCAATGAAATAAAAGGTTTTAAATGTTGTGAAGAAATTAAAGAAAATAATTGTTGTAAATGTGATTGCTGCCTAGAAAAATACGAAAGGTGGATAACTCCCATAAGACTGTGTACAAGCTAGCCAAAATCTTTAGAAAAATGACTTATAAGTCCCTAGAAGTCAGCTAAGGTCCTTCAGATTACTTAAAAGTCACTTAAAATTCCTCAAAAGTCTTGAAAGTCACCCAAAAGACTTAAAAGTCCCCCACAAGACTTAAAAATCCCCCAAAGTCAGGTAAAATTCCTATAAAGGATTTTAAAAGTCACCTAATTTCAGTTAAAGTCTTAGATTGAAAAGTTTTTTAAGTAACTTGAAATTATGTTTTAAAATTGAAAAATTTGTATTTAATAATAACTAATATCTAAAACTGATAATAGGATTATGTTAAACTATTTTAATTGATTGCTTTTTTATAAACTACATTTTTAGTCTATTTTGATGTGCTTAAATACATAAAATATTCCTTTCAGTAACTCTGGAACAGGCCAAGATATATCACCTCTAAATCCCTTATAAAACTCGAGTATTTTTAACACATATCGGCAAATATTTTATTAAAGGAAACATATATTTTCACCCCTTAAAGGCGGAATTTTAAACAATCTAGAAATCCGTAGTAAAAAACTATTAACAAAAGCTGTTGAATCATTTTAAAATATTGCTTACTCGAAGAGATGTTTTAAAAAAGTAAAATCCTTCTTTACACTTCTTCACCCCTTAAGTGCGATATGTCCAAAAATTGATTTTAGGTTAATGTTTTTAAAATCCAAAAAAAAAATCATCTTATAAATCTCATTTAGTTGAAGAGATATTGTAAAAAAATTAAACACGTTTCACTCCCTTTAAAGGTGGAATTTCGAAAATTTCAGAAGTCAGTTTGTAGATATTATTAAGAAAGTTAAAACACAGTTTACCCTTTTAAGGATGGATTTTAAAGTTCCGGAAACTTTTTAACTATTTTTAAAAGCTATTGGAAAGAAGGTATTGTTTTAAAAACTTATTATCGAAGAATATACAATTTTATAGACAAAGCATGTTAAAATTATTCAATATTGGCCTATGCAAAATATAACACATTATATAAATTTACTTCCCCACAAAAAAAATATGTATGTGCATGTACATTGAAAGAGGAAAAAATATACAAATTTTAATATTTTTTGGAACTGGTGAGGTAGCCCCCAAATGGATTTATGGCAGGATTATTGTTTAGAAAGTTTAAGGATCCCACCAATGGTAAATGAGTACCATAGTTGGTTCTATGAAAATCAACAAAAATTACATAATTTCTCCTTAAGTTATCTGACTGATCAATCAATCAAAATATGCTTTATTATCATTAAAATATAAGAAACATTTGTTGACAAAGCTAAATTTCTAAAACTACATGCTAAGTAAAACCGTCAAAAATAAAGTAAGACGAAATATTTGGAAAATAATTTTTAAATAAGTAAGTATTTTTGAAAGCTATTAACAAAAGAATTGTTTTCATTTAGATAGAGATATTGCAAAGTAATTAAAAACACAATTCACCCCCTTAAGGGTGGCATTTCAAAAAAAAATTCATAAATTGGTTTCTGGATTTTAAAAATTTATTGACAAAAGAATTCTTTAAAAAATTATTTAAGTGAAGAGAAATTGTAAAAAAAAGTAACAAGGAATTTTATCCTTTACATCAAATGAAATTTCCAAAAATTCAGAAATCAGTTTTTATATAAAATGACTAATATTTTGTTGAGTTATTTTACTTAAGTGCGGGTCATAACCATTTTTGAAATATTAAGCCTTAGAAATTGGTAAAAAATAATACAATACAAATCGAAGTAGCCAAGGATAACGTAACAAAAACAACAGTGATCTGTTTTGCCACCATATAAATTCTCAAAATCGTCAAAATTTACCCATTTTATTTCTTTTCTTAACATCCATAGCTAGTCTGATTTTTATTAGATTACTTTTTAACAATTTTTAAAATTAGTATTTCAGAAACAGTTAAAGCAAATGTTATGCAGGTTGGGATAGACTCTCCTTAAAGTTTTTTAGGCACTGACAAATACTCCTTTAAAGATTTTAGTTGAGGTTATAAACATGTCCTTCACACAAGGGAATTTTCTCCCCCTGCCTGAAGAAGGCTGTGGTCATTCCAGTCTATAAAGGTGGAGATAGTTTCTTAGTAAACATGACTTGATGAGCACTCATCAGTTTAGGTTCCAAATGCCTCAAGGAGCACAGGGGATTTCTAAAGGATCTTTCAGTTCCTGGAACACCTGTATATTGGCCTAAACGCTGGAAAAATCGCCTCAGCAGTGTTCTGTGATCTTTCAAAAGCCTTTTGATTGTGTGGACCACAGAACACTACTGTGGAAATTGGAGAAATAAGGTTTCAGGGTGTGGCTCTGGAATGGTTTCGTTCTTAGCTGACAGATCAGGCTCTCAGGCAGATCAGACTGTTGTGTTCAACAATGACAACTCTCAGGAGTTAACCATCAATGCTGGGATTCCTCAGGGATCTGTACTAGGACCTCTGCTCTTTTTATTTTATGTGAATGACCTTCCTCATCTGCAGATCCAAGATGATTTCGCAATTTTTGCTGGCGATACCGCCGTTCTTTAGCATGACGCTGATGTTGATGTTCTTAAGGAAAGGATAAGCAGTGACTTACATGAGATTGAACAGTGGTGTGATGCAAATGTACAATCTTTTAATACTATAAAAACAAAAATACTAAATTTTAAATGTGCAACTGATGACATTTATTTGGACAATGAAATTATTGTTAGGCCCGATGAAAGTAGGTTTTTATAATGGAGACCACTTGTTTAGTACATAAAAAATACAAAGGTGAACTAATCCGAAAGTAATACTTGACAAACTTATCAGATGAGGCTGCCGATTCCTAAATATATGTATATGTATACTAAATGTAATTACTTGTAAGTTTGTAAACTTGGACAAATATATACATTTCATTTCATTTCATATGTAAGGTATAGGTTCTGATTTTAATCATCATTTTGTATCTATAGTACAATCCTATTCTACTGTATAAGTGTCTGTGTAGCCGTTAAGTATTTTGTAACTCTTAAGTTGAGCACATACAGCTGTTAATTGAGTTAGGTGCTTAGATGATAAGTTAATATCTTTATATAATCATCATCTTATCAATCATTTTCAATAAATCTTTCAATAAAAAAATCAAACAACTTTGGTTTAAAATTTTTTTTTCTAATTTAAAAGTAATGGAGATATCTGTTTAAAGGGTTATCTATATCATCCTGTATAGTCATATAAGAAACCCTCTGTTCATAAAATATGTAGGAATGAATGGTTTGTTCCTAACCATTATAACATGGTCCATTTTATCAATATTCCTAGTTTTAAATATATTAAATTATAATTTTCTATAGTGCCACAAAGATGTTTTACCACTTAAATAAATTAATAAATAATCTAAATGGATTTGATATACTTTAAATCCGCTCTCTGTGTTTTTGTTGTATACTTGAACCTCTTTTTAAAACCACATTATTTCTTTATTTGTCTTTTCCTGTGTCTATTTTTTTAGTTCTAAAGACTTTGATTTTCTGTTTGTTATATGTTTTACATTTTTTTATATTTTACAAACTGTTAATTTATAAGTTAATTTTAAGTTTACATATTTTGACTGTAATTTATTTTGATTTTCATAATAAAGTTAACATAGTGTTTTCTTCTTGTGCAGTGAAGATCCCTGAAGTTGCCTCCAGCAATCGCAGGCAGAAAGAAGAAAACTTCCAGTATAATATGGTATAAACCAAATAATTATGATTTCTCAACTGACACAATCTTTTCACATATTGTGATGCAGAATATTTTACTGCCGTTTAAAAAACCACATTCTTTTTTGCTCCTTGCAACTTCTGTATTAATTTGATTTGCATGGTTAAATTTACCATCAATACAATATTTGACAGTACCAATTGAGTCTTTTTATACCCATGCCTAATCAATTTAATTTTTCTGAAAATTGAACTCTGTTATAAGTAAAGAGGGTAAAAGGAATTACAACAAAATGTAGTAAAATGGAAATTTACATAAAAACTAAGCAAGTTTTTAATATTTTTGCATGAATGTTTTTTTTGTTAATATTTGGCATTTACTTGCTAAACATGTAATTATGGCGAACTTGACCCTAAATAATTTGCATATAATTAGTTTGCGTACAATTACCTAATTGTATGCAAACTAAACAATAGTTTACAAGTCTCTGGTAAATTCTGATTGCTCTTTTATCGTGATCAAACATCCCAAAAATTTATTTCATATCCCAGATGAGATTATGTGGCAGGTACTGTATTTTTGTCAAGTTAATTATTTTTTTGTTTATTTTTTTTTTTACTGGTAGATGCGAATCAGTCACTTTATTTTGTTTTTTAAAAAGATTTTATATGGGGCAAGAAAGCAAAAATTTGTTTGTAAAAAAGAAACATGAGCAAAAACCAGTTTCGGATTCGTAACCAATGACTGGAAATCTGGCAAATAAAAAATCATCAAAATTAGACCACTTGTGAAATAACAAAATAGGTACTAGTTTATGTACTAATAAGTAATGTGATTTTCTTTTAGTTATTCAGTCTCAAGCACTTCAAAATTACAGCCCTAAAGATAAAGATATAGATGGTTATCCAAGACGTGAGATTAAACTTCCTTCTGTTGCTAAACATCTCTGTGTTAATTGTGACAACACAATTATTGCAGTTGTAGTTGAGAAGGAACAATGCCCTGTTGCAATATTTTATGATGTCCTTTCATTTTTCCAAGAAAACATAAGAGTTATTAAGGAAATAAGATTATCAT
Organism: Kuschelorhynchus macadamiae; assembly: GCA_030620095.1. NCBI lineage: Eukaryota > Metazoa > Arthropoda > Insecta > Coleoptera > Curculionidae > Kuschelorhynchus > Kuschelorhynchus macadamiae. The sequence continues at coordinate 45,015 of JAUTXW010000707.1, forward strand.
CAACTCCACAAGTTTATGTAAAGGAGATTAATTGGAACCCTTCTATACCAGCCATATTCACAGCCTGTAAAAGTGATGGTGCTTTAGGAATATATGAACTAAAACAAGATACAGTAGATATTAATGAACTTCCCGCAGTAGCTGGGACTACTTGTTTTTGCTGGAGTCCTAAGGGTAAGCAAATTGCTGTGGGCTCTAAAGATGGAAAAATAACACAATATAAACCAGATTTAAAAGCAGTAAAAGCAATTGGGGCACCAAGTTTAGAAGGGCTTCAGTCAATAATACATATGCAGTGGATTTCAAATTATCAGTTTATAGGAGTTTATCTTTCTGCACAAAATGGTTCATCTATTATTGTAGTGGATGCTCCAAAAACTAGTGAACCAACCTATACGAATTATGAAGATATTTGTTATAGTGGTCCTTCTCGTCCGCCATATTTTTATTTGTTACTTCAACATGTTTGGTAAGTTACAAAAAATATACAAGCATTTAGAGATTTAATTCACTCTAGTAAAATTTGAGCTGTTGATCATGTTGTCCTAACATGAGGGCAAAAAAAACTTTTTTGTATCTCCTCAATTAAGGTAGAATAAATATCTGGGTTATATTTGCCATATGAATCGTTTTAATTGCAAATGTTTATGTATAGTTATGTCTTTAATTTATATTTGTAAAAATAAATAAATAATAAATATTTCCTAATGATTACCTTACACTATTCTAGCATTAAATTTAAAGGAGGACAATAATTACTATTTTATTACCTACTAAGGTTCTACTTATAAAATTTCAGACCATTCATGTTAATCAATGCAGCTCATTGCTAGAAGATTACGGTTATTTTAATATATGGGTGGAACATTTAACTCAAAAAATTTCAATAACTTGAAAATTGTTTATTACTTCGAAAAAACTGTTTTAGCCATCAAATTTATGTATTTATTTATGTCTGAGCCTTTTGGTTATAACAATTTGATTGTGACGTCATCAGTGTATGAGATGCCAATATACACATTTTGTTTTAAATGCAACACTTCATATATCATATACTGAAATTCAAATGTTCTTGAGAAAATAGCATCACAAAATTGTTATTTTGTATCGTTTATAGCTCTCTATCGGCCAAACGGTTAAAGGTAGCCTAAAATGATTCGCACTAAGACTACGTCATCATCAGCGTAGGCCTACGCGTAAAAGGCGGAGTCCGTGAGGAGTTCAGCAGTTCAGCTGATTAGGCATCACAGGTGTGGTGAGAGGCAGCTACTCTGTGGGCAATCGCTACTCACCCCTATGCTCAGCTCTGAGCCATTCACCGTTGTGTTAACTTTCCTCTTTTCCAGGGTGTTTCCGACCAACCGAACCAGATCTGGTTCAGCGCCTCTGTTTTCCAGAGATCTGCAGATTGTCTCAACTCGAGCTTTGTCAAATGCACCCTCTACAACAGAAAACAGCTAGAATGTACTTATTTTTCTACCTTGTGTACAAGCGCATGAAGAGCGGTAGATCGTCTCCCTGTGTATGCATGCTGGAACTCGTGGAATTGTGCGAGAACCTGGTGTTTTTACACAAATTTTTAGTTTTTGGCATATTTTACATTTTTTTTTATAAAATTTGCAACGTCTTTGGTTAGACTATGCTAATTGTACTTTTCTTTTTTATGTTTAAATTGTTTCGTCTATTCCGCTGTGTAAGTTACTTTTTCCGGAATCATATTAATCTAGCATAATGGGAATCTGGTCTTGATCGGGAGTTTTTACGATATTTTGACATATTTTCAGTTTAACGTCTTTGTCGGAGAGAATAAATGAGAGAATTTCCAAAATTGGGAGTTGTAAAATACCCAAACAGGTTAAATTTGTCTTTGCCCTTAAATAATCCATAAAAGAGATGTTAGACTACAGTATCGTTTTTGAGTGGTAAGGAAATTATAAAATATTTACAATCTTTTACACTTTTACTAAATACAATTATTTATTTCGCTAGGTACAAAAAAACGATTTTCATCAAAAAGGCCTTATATGATTTTGGAATGTAGATCATCTGTTTTTGTCTAACTAAAGAAGGTCATTATATGTGTGTGGCATCTGTCTAGGAGTTGGGAGTTTGAAGTTTCAATTTTAGAATAGTCTATAATCGATTTTGTTTTGTGCGTGTACAAAACGATTATATTCCTCGGTTATTTGTTCTGTTTCTGGTTCTCCTTGACCTTCGTCTTCCGACTGGGGTGTATCGTTGCTAGTTGATGGTCTGTTATGTATGTCGTCTTTATTAAAAACGGAAATTGGAAGATCTGACCGAAATTTCGCATATTCTTGGAAATGGTTAATTTTCATTCGAGATAGTGCGTCAGAATTATTATTAATTTTGACAGGCTTGTGCTCAATCTTCTGGTCGTGTTCCTTCAAGCTTTAGGAGCGAAAGGGCTAAACAACTTCCTGGATCTGTTATTGAGAAGAGCCATACTAAGGGGATGGTCTATAATGAGGACAAATTTCGGGGCCGAAGAGATGGGGTTTGAAAACCTTAAAAACCCATACTATAGCTACTAGTTCTCTTTCTGTTGAATAATTTTACGATTATGCTGGCTTAATATTGTAGAGATTAGATGGACTGTATGATTAATTGCTTATTCAATTAATGAATTTAAAATTAATTAAAATGTGTAACCCAAATTAAATAAATGCGTATATGTGTCCGGGTAAAAGATGCGGGCTTTATATCAGCCAAATAATTTAAATAAACAATTAACTTTACATTACGTACACCAAGGGCACTCATGTAAGTCCAATCTTTAGTCAGTACGAAGATGCACTCAAAATAGACGTCGTCCACGTGGCTCCCAGCAGCTGGTTTTAGGAAGTGCAGGCCTGCTCGAAGTTCTAGTGAGACTAACTTTTAAATTAAACTGCGACGGACGAGACTCTGGCTCTTCGAACCAGGTAGACCCATTATGTATAAATATGGGGGTTATGCAAAAATAACAATAAACATTTCCAAAAGGTATCCCGTCACACTTATTGGAAATGAAATACATATTAAATACTTTCTATAGTTGAGTATTTTGTCTCAGCATTACACAAGGCTCTAAAATCGTGTACTGTAGGTAGGTCCTTGAGAAACAACTACTACGATGGCAAATGCACTGACGTTGGTAGTGAGGATGAAAGTTGGGATATAATAAAATTGGATCGGAAACAAGAGCTTGTTTAAATCATTGAAATAAGCTAAACATTCTGAGTCGAAGTTGAAGAGACATCTTTTTGTAGGAGTTTTGTTAGTCGTTTTGAAGTCTTGGTAAAATTAGAGATGAAGTGTCGATAATCTTCTGCTAAACCTAAAAAGGATTTAATATCCTTTGGTAGGTATCGGGATCTTCTGAATACAATCTTCGTAATGAGATGGTCAAAATAAGCAACCTTTTAGGAATTCGCATTTCTTTGGTAAATTTTTAGGTGAAGACATTTAAATATTCTTAATATCGAAATGTTTTATTAAACGCTTGGAGAGTAGATGATTATATCGTCCATACAGACTAAACACGGCTCGTTCTGGATGTCTAGACGAATGTTGTTCATAACTCTGAAATACATTCGTATGAACTCATAGTTCCCATTTTCAACAAAAAAAGCCGTTTTAGGGACATCTTTGGCTGTATCTCGATTTGATGGAACCCTGAGGCTGAATCGAGAGTCATCAAGTAGTCACATTTTCCAAGCTGGTCTAGGAGGTCTGAAAATTTTGGTAACGGATACTTGTAGTTCTTATTGAGCTTACGGTAGTCGATTACTATCCGCCATTTACGTTTTCCAGACTCGTCGAATTTTTTCGAGACTACCCAGACAGGTGAGGACCATGGCGAAGTCGAGGGATTTATTATGCTTTGGTCTAACATCGCATTTTCCTGCGTTTATACTTCTTTTTTATGAATTTGGATGTAACGATATTATTTTGTAAAAATAGGTACGGCATTGTTAGTTTCGATTGAGTGTTTAATTTTATTTGTGAAGCGATTGTCAACCTCAAGGTCGAATTTGTCAGAAAAACTAAGGCATAGTTTAAGGAAGTCATTTTGGCAAAATGCAATTTAAGGAATTGGTAATTTTTAAAAAAGGAACATATTTTACATGAAATCAGTTCTTAAAATTACCAAAAGCAGTGAGAAAACTTGAATAAATATCTAAAAAAAGACGATTCTAACTTAAAGTCTTGTCAAAAATAAGGCTAATATTTGATCTTTGTTTCTTCTATATTGCCAAATTAACTATCCATGCCTCTTCTAACTAGCATGAGTCGATGTTATTTTTATGTTTAAAAAAAAAATGTTTTTCTTGAGGTTTTACAAGACTGTTTATGATAAACATTTTCACCTAAACACGGTGATGAAATATCTTAATTTTAGAGTTTACACTCTAAGAAGACCCAAAATAATTCCCATGGTTTGTGATAATGTTCATTTTATGTACTTATTATTAAATTATTGTAAAATTATAATGTGTTGTTTTCGTATATTTACATAAATAAATAATGCATTTTTTCTTAATTTTTATGTTAACCAAGAATTTTTTAAAAACTTTTTATTAGCGAATTAATATAACGAATATTCATTACATTATAATTTAAAGAATATATATCTTTATATGTAAGTAAATACCTAGTATCTTCGTAATTTTGTTTTTAAGGAATTTTTTAATGGTTGCGTCAGCGAACAGTACTGAAGTAGGGGTATTAGGAAATAATGGAGAACTGTGGACACAGTGGATTATGCCAGACACTGCCAGAGCCGAACTTCCATTAAGTACGGATCACCAAGAGACCTTTCCTGTAGGACTAGCCTTGGATATCAGTTCTACAACACCCTTACCTTGGGGAGAATCAAGCATAGCACCGTGTCCTTTGTTATGCATTTTGTCACATCGAGGAGTCTTGTGCTGTTTTAATGTTGTCTATTTAAAAGAAGGTATCGCTTCAGTATGTACACCACCAGATATTGTAAGAGATACAAGTGGATTGAAAAATTTTGTAACCACTTCAACCATTAAGAAAACTGTGCCTCCTGAAATTAAATTTGGCGTTGCAGTTCCTCAGCCTCAATCTGTGAACACCTCTATGAAAAACAATATTTTCTCTTCTGCTACAAATACTAATGCATTAACTATCACTAGTCAAAGTACTCCTTTAGTTGGTGGAAAGGTGAATTCTGATACAGTTTCAAAGTCCTTGTTTGGTGGTCAAGCTACCCTTACACCAATCAAGCCACAACAACCTAGTCAAGGTATGGCGATATTTGGAGGACAAACCTTGGTCACATCGACTTCTAAGGATGCTAATGGAGCTATTACACCTACAAATACTTCAACTATACAAACAGTAAACATCAATGAAAAATACGCTTCTATATTTTCAACGTTGAATCCTACATCTACGCCAGCAAACAATACAGCTCCAGTAAAACCTATAGTAATTACCGCCTCTATAAAACCTGAGGTAGATTTAAAAAACCAGGTAGAAACATTTTCGGAAAATATTCTCTCAACTCGACAGGACATTACACCTAAAAGACAAGGTGTATTATCCAAAGACTCTCAAAATTCTTCTCTCATAACACAAGAGGCCCATTTACTCGATTCTAAAGTGGAAACAAATGCTATGTTATCGCAAATGGTAAAAGACGAGTGGATGTATTTGGAAACTGAATTGAAGGTATTGATTAACTCGGGACGTAAATTGAAAGTGAATGTGGGAACAGATGAAGAAAAAGTTGATATTGTCGAACGAATAGAATCGCTGCAAGAGTTTCTTAAAGAAGCTGTAGATATTAGTGTTGGACAAAGTAGTGAAATTCACTGTTTAAAACAAAATTTAATTCAATCATGGGCTTGGTTTGAAGAAGCAAAGTCTCATTATTTATCGTCTAAAAATGAAGCAGTAGCTTTACTGATAAAATTACAACCACTTGATTCCCTCTCACAAAAAAGACTTAAGGATATTGAACAGCTTATTTATTATGTGGAAACTCAGGTATCCCAAGCGAATAAAACATTAGATGAACATTGGGACAACTTTCAAGACTACGCAAAAAAATCTTATAAGATAAAAATGCCCACAATGGAAACTATATTTCAAACAATGGTTAAACAAAATGCCGTCCTTCAAAAACAAACTTACATTTTGAAAGACATTTCAGTGCGGTTAAGAAAAAAAACATCTAGTGTACGATCTCTGCTCTTATCACTCGATAAAGGTCAAGATTTGGCTGATGACTTTCAAGAACTGCGCCTAGATTCACATAATATTTTACAGCTCCAATACGAAAAGGTAAAGAACCATACAAAAAATCTTTCAAATATCAAGGTTAAAAAGTTACGCGAACTTGTTACCCAAAAAGAAGTAACACGAGTTAAGGCCATTAAACCTCAACTTTCTTCTTGGACTGTCAATAAATCTCCAGCAAGTAGAATGCGACATTCCATTTCTATGTTGAACAGTTTAAAATCTTCAGTAGATGAATCCTCTGTTGCTAACAAACAAGATTTCACTAACTCTCCACCTTTAAAAGCCCCTGAAGCTATCACACCTGATCAAGCGGCGTATGCTTTGCCTCAGTCACTTTCCTTAAGGCCTTCTGAGAAATCTGTATTTCCGATAACTACTGCTGCTGGACCTAGTAGCTTTGTTCCTGTGGTTAAAAGTGGTCCAGTTATTAGTAGTTCTCAAGGTAGTGCCTTCACCCCCATTGGTGTTGTAGCTACTTCAGTTTTTGATGCTAAACATTTATTTAAGTCCACTGCATCGCCCATGCCCTCATTTTCGTTTAGTGGAGCAACTTCGACCTCAAATAAGTCATTTCCGCCCATTTCACAACCTGCCTCTACATTTTCTATCCCACATATTACTAGCTCTAGTAGTACTTCAGCAGTTGGAACATCTTCAAGTAATGTTACATTCGGCTTTGGGGGAAGTGCCAGTACGATTTTTAAATCTTCATCTAATACTGCCACAACCAAACCACAATCAGTTCCCCCTACAAACAATTTTAGTTCTAGCACTTTACCAGCCTTTAGTTCCAGTAGTTCCAGCGGTAGTTTTCAGTTTTCGAATTCAATGTTTGGTGGTTCAAATAATCAAATGAATAAATTGCATGCTGTTTCTACTGGGTCAGCGACATTGACGTCGCCTCAGACAGTCTTCAGTACACAAGGTACACATCAGTTTGCTTTTGGATTAGTACCTAAAGCTGGGACAACATCCACTACAGTTGATTCTAAAGCTCTACCCCATAAACCAACTGAAGGCGGTGAATCTGTTTTCGCAAATTTGCAATCACTCATTGATAAAGCTACTAGTTCCACGATTGCTTCTTCTCTTGGAACATCTTCGGTATCGTTTTGTGCTTCTACCGGTGCGACTACCACTACAGTTCAGCCTTCGTTCGGATCGTTACAAACATCGGCGGTCAAGCCATTATTTGGTTCTCTGAATACAATTAAAACTGACAATTTGTTTGGGAATATCACTAAACCTTCGCAAGATTCTGCCATATCTACTTTATTAGCAACTACAACAAGCACTATGCCTGTTAAGCTATCAAAGGTAACAGAATCAGCTGGAGCGATTTCTGGGGCATCTAATTTAAGTGCACTGTCAGAAAACGTGCAATCCAATAAACCTTCAGAAATAAATGCAACTAAAAGTAATTTATCGACGACTACATCTAATGTAATAACTGTGTCTCTGTTTGGCTCAAAACCAACCACCATTGAGTCAACCAGCAGTAGAGTTATTTCACCTGTCACTTCCGTCACAACATCCGCATTTGTTGTACCATCTTTGTCACAACCTGCCCCGAATATTTTTGGTAACTCGAAAATATCCACTTCAGGGAATCAAGCGTCTTTTGCTCCGGCTTCAGTTTATGGACCTCCAAAAACGACTGCTCAGTCAACGACAACAACGGTTCTTAGTACTATTGTCTCAGGTACCACAAAGGGATCTGTTTTTGAACCTTCAATACAACCTACTTCTATATTTGCAGCTGCTATTCCTAGTACTACTACTTCGTCATCAAATATCTTTAGTAATAATTCGGCAAACGCGGTAGTGACAACTAGTAGTGGCTCAATATTTGAAGGAAGTGGTAGATCTACTAATGAAGGAGGAATGTTCGGTGCACCAGGTATTTCAGTATTTAGTGACTCTTCAATAAAAAGTATTTTTGGAAACACTACCACTGCTGCTACTTCAACTACAAGTGAATCGTCTTCTTCTACTACTGCTACGGTTTCAAGTGTTTTTGGATCTTTGGGTGCGCCGACTAATATCTTTGGAACGTCAAGTAAAAGTATTTTTGAGACGTCTACCACTACGCCTAGCACAACTACAACCGGGTTTGGCACTTCTGTTACATCTACAGGCACAAGTGCTTTCGGATCTCCAGGAACAGTAACAAATATTTTTGGAACACCAGCAACTTCAGCAAGTAAAAGTATTTTTGATACTTCTGCTACTACCACTACGGCCACTGCAGTCGGGTTTGGTACTTCCGTTACAACTACAGTTACAAGTGGTTTTGGATCTTTAGCTTCACCCACGAATGTCTTGGGAACATCGTCTTCTGCAAGTAAAAATATATTTGGGAATGTTTCTACTACAGCTATTACAACTACGGCAGGCTTCGGTACTTCTACTATGTCTACAGGAACAGGTGCTTTTGGAGCACCGGAAGTTCCTACTAGTGTCTTCGGAGCTTCAGCAACTAGTAATACCTTTGACTCAGGAACTGCTAAAACAAACATATTTAGTACACCCTCAAGTGGAAGCATATTCGGCGCCCCTCCAACTTCTACCACTGGAAATATTTTCGTCGCTCCTACTCCAAGCAATACTACAAACTTTGGAGGTCCAAATATTTTTGGTTCGCCGACGCCTGTCACAACCACTTCAAATATTTTTGGAACCACCACAACTGGTACGTCTCCTTTCGCGTCTCAGTCTGGGCCCATTTTTGGTGCTTCTACTTCTACATCTAGCGCATTTGGTCAGCCTACTAATTTTGGAAATCAATTAACCTTTGGGGGAGCTAATCCTACCACTGCCTCATCAGTTTTTGGGCAACCCTCTACTTTTGGGACAGGTGGACAGACTGCAGTTTTTGGATCGACTGCTACTGCTACAACTAGTTCTGGAAGTATTTTTGGTAATGCGGCATCACCCAATAGTGGATTTGGCTCAGGTAAGATAAACACTAATATAAGATTTATATTTGATCGTGTTTAAAGATTATCTTATTATTATAAATTTTTTATACCACTTTCTAAAAATATCGAGTGCAGATAGACATCGAAATCTCACCAAAGGGTTCGTTTTGCATCGGAACGTTATAAAACTTATATATAGGCATGAATAAAAAAACACGCATTCTCAGTCATTAAAATAGAGGCTTTTTTATGTTGCCTGAAATTAACCCAAAAACAAAACATCTTTTGGAAGTGTTCCTTTTTCATAAACATTTGAGGTTAAAGATTTAATTCTTAAAGCATTATTATTGTAGTCATGATATAATAAACGGTTTATTATATCATGTATTGTAGTGAACTAAATAAACTTTTCTCATTTTATATGAACATAAACTGATAATTTCATGTATTTTATTAGTTAGGTAGTTTAATATAACTCTAATAAAAAAATAGTTATACAGTGAATACAACAAGGTAATAATAATTAACTATAATACCAGAGTATAAAACAAGTTCTTTAAACATGTTTTGTTTAAAATTTTTAAAAAATAAAAAGATCGGAAGCTTCACGGCTTTGGCCAGTTAAGAAATTATGCTTCTTGGGATTAGACCATGACAAAGTAGAATCTATTTCCGATGTTTTATCTTCGATAAAACGAAGCATCTTCAGGAATCTTTGTTTCACAAGAACGAAATACTGAATGATCTCGGAGAGATTTAGGCCGGCTATTTATACCCGACACATGTTCAACGAACCGCGACCCGGTGTAATGATCGGTTTCTATGTGTGATATAGATTGTAGCCCGTATTTCCATTAAAATTATTAGAATACTTATAGATTTCAATAGAGTCTCTAATGTTCCTTTTATAGAACCCCGACCGATGCAGGAACTTTGGCTTCTTTTACATTTATGACATGTCAAGTGGAATTTTGGTGTTCAGATACAGCACAATGTACTATTTTTTTCTAATATATCGTTCATGTTCCTTAAACCTAGTTTATATGTATCGTCCAGTTCCTCCAATATAGAGATCACCACAGGAACAAGGAAGTGCATATAATCCTTCCGTTTCGAAAGGAATAACGTCTTTTGACGACCGCAATATTGACATATTGTCCTATTTTCTTGTGTATCTTGTCTGTGGTTCCGTGTATAAATGGAAGAATTACACTTTCTAATGGTAATCCCTTATTAGTTTCCTGTCGTGAAAGAGCCATTTCCTCTTAAAGATTGCAAATAACTTTGGTCACAAATCGCGAGGACTCTGTAAACCAAAGAATTGATAACTGATTGCTTCAGTGCAGGATGATTATTTGAATTTCCATTTAAATATCTATTCGTATATGTTGGGTTTCTATATACAGATCATTTAATTTAACTATATTATAAGAAAACATAAGTTAATGTAAAAGGAGTAACTATTCTAAAAGTCAAATATGTCCATATGTTATATTAATAATATGTCGAAGAGGATATACCTAGCTAGTTCATGTACATGTACAAAAGATGATGCTTTGACTTACAATTAATTCAAAATAATGATTCTTAAACTTAAAATTTGTTTCAAGATTAACTACAAGTTCTTTAACTTCATTATTAAAATCAATTTCAATTTACCTACATGATGGTCATAAATAATATAATTAACTCGTATAGTTTTTTTACTACTTTAAGGGACATTTTGTTATTTCTTTAACCAGTCACCAATTAACTGCTATTCAGGACGGGGAAATACATTTAAATAGTTTATAATGATCTGTAAGCAACAAACTGGTTGAATGAGAAATGCAGTTTCTTAGAGAAATAATAAACGTAATGTTTTAAACATCTTTAACGTATCATTACATGTTTTAAACTGTTTTAAAACTGAACTACAAAAAACATACTTAAAACTTAACGGTTTTTTTTCTAGATAGTTTAACATAAAACATAAATTACTATAAAATCAGAATTTAAATCAAGTGTTTTGATTTTTTTGTTCGTACCTTGGAGTTAAAATTATTTAAATCAACAAAATACCGTTTAAAACCAGTTTTGTTTAAAAATTTAAAAATTCGACCTGATTTAATTTGACATATCGACTGAGATCCTAGGGAGAAATTTGGCCCTTGTTTAATATTTTGGAATTGCTTTATCCAAGAATGAATATTGAATGTTTATATGATTTTGAGAATTAGTTTAATATAACTTTAAAATATAAAGTTGTTGATCTTTTAAATTACTAAATTAACCCAACATTTGAAATTCATTGCGTTATGGCTTATGTCTCTGTTAGAAACGTTAAGTTGTATAGTTCTCATTCTACTAAGTGGGTGTTTCTTTTTTTCTACAGAATGATTTTTCTCTCAGACCAGGTAGAGACATTACCAATCAAATTTACAACAACCATAGTATTTAATTTTTAACGTTGTCCGGTCAATTTTTAAGAGAGAACCTTGTGTTTTCATTCTTAATGAGTTTATTTATAAGTCCATGGTTTGATATTAGTATTTCGATAAAGAGTTTTTTTTCATCTTAAAATTTCCGACAAAACTGGACTGGTTTCAGACATTTGTGTTATCGCTAGCGATAATCAAATTCAAAAATTGGTTTTTTTTTCGGTTTACCGATTGAATTTTTCGATTTTTCCGATTAAACTATTTTTTGATTAATCGATTTTTCCGATTATTTTAACTGAAAAAATCTATTAGTCGTTTACTTTCGTAATTGAATAATCGATTGTTAAAGAAATTAATACCTATCGACTATTTCGTTAATCAATTTATTTGTTTAATTAAATACTTTTTTATAAAATTGAGAGTTTTATCATTTGAAAAGTCAATATTTGATTAATATATTATTATGCGATATATCTATGAACGCAACTGCGCAATATATTCGATAATTCGTTTTGTTAAGGATGGCACGAATATTCGGCCTATCCGGCTGCTTTTCTCGAATTTAGCCAGATATTCGGTTTTGAGCGAATACTAAACTATATACTAAAAAGTCGTTTCCGTTTTTCCTGAAAGACGTTACCCGCCTCCGAAAAAAGTCGGTTCATTAAATTAATATTGTGGTTGCTTGCGCGGATAAATATTTAAACACATGTTTTGATAACATAAGAAAGTCTTTCTTGTTATGTTACCATCACGAATAGGGGCAGATTTTTCTATCAATTAATGGTATTTCTAAGTATTTCTTAACTTGGACGTCTACATCGCTGATAGTTCCAATCTCTTCTGAAGAATAAGAAGTAGAGGAAACTCTTGCTTCTGTATTCCAGACAGACATAGACGACTGAGTTTTTTTCCTTAAGGCGACTAAGTGGTTCAGCATCGAAATCCGGGCTTATAGTAAACTCACTAGAAATAGTTGACGCTGCTCAATGTCTGTCCGGGTTTCTGATTTTATTATTCTCATGAATTTAGATTTTATGTGATCTTGTATCTTGGATCTAAAATAATGGCAAAAATAAAGTTATCATTTAGTTCTATTTCTGAAAACCTGTTCTTTATTTTATCTTATACCCACGTATTCACTAAAAAGGTTTAAAAGTTAGACCAGGTCTAGTTGCCATGGTACCTAAAACTCTTAGTTCGCCAGTTATGTTTCGCTTATGTCACTGTCATTTTGCAATTGTGACATTTAGGAAAATTATTTGTTCAATTGTCAAAAATGTCTTCTTAAACCTATAACTGTCAAGTTAGACCTGGTCTAAAGTTAAACCTGTTCAGTGAATACGGGTTTTAATGTTTCTGGTATTATATACAAGCTTGGTTCTTTTATTTCTAAATGTATAAATGTAAGGTATTTAATGAAAATATTGTTGGAATAACCTCTGAAATTCCGTACATTGATTAACTGAAGAAATGTTTGGTAATTTCCTCATGGCTTAAACATGCTCAGCAAATGTTCAACTAAAAACCACTGATTTGATGAAATCATCAAATAGTTTTTCTCTGGAAGATAATGAATGATGTAAATGTGTTGCAATATTTCTGTCAGCGACAATTGTCTCAATCACAGTCTTCTGAGATTTTATAGTGTATATTACTAAGAGGTATTTCAGTTTCTTGAAGTAACTCAATACATATATTCTTTATATTTTCCCCTGTACGACTCTTTCAAATAGACAGAGGCTATCTCTATTTGGACGCGTGAAAGAAAGGTTCGAAAACGTCAAATGTGATTTTGGCGAAACGACAGCAAAACTATACTGTTCAGAACGAAAGTAGTGAACGGATACACAGGGTGTCCCATTTTTGGTACTTTTGCGGAATATCTCCGTTATTTTTATAGCTAGAAAGTTGAGGTTTTCGCAACAGTCTGCTACTTTTTAACTTAACTAAAGATGCCGTTAACAAAATTTTCACAGTCCTTTTAGTTTTTAAAATACAGGGCTAAATAGATAATGTTGCATTTTCTGGCACCCCTCGTATCTCAACTATCAGATAACTTATTGAAAATGTGAAAACTGTTTTGTATATAACTTTTCCGTAAAACTCAATTCCGCCGGAATTAGTATACAGGGTCAGGTCAAAAAGTTATAGGACCCTACTTTATTTTTTTAAATGGAACAACCTGTATATTTATTGACTATAAAACTTTTTTTTTTACCTTTTCAAAAATATATAATAGTATGCACTTTTTCTCAGAAACACGCAAATAAATGGCAATTTTCTAAAATTAAATGCATAATTTAATAGAATGCTATGGCTATGGTTTATAACAACATACAAAAATAAATGTAAATCTCACCGGTTTTTGGATCGACTTTTGGTTTATAAAGCAGTTTATAAACGCTCTTTTGGTATTTTTATTATTATTCTTCGAATAATGGCAGCGTCTGAAAATTATGAAAAATATGATATGCTGGTATATTTTATACAGAGTAATGAAAATTCTGAAGAAGCCTCGGAATTATATTTCCAAAGGTAAGTAAGCTATTATGGCTATAAAAATCTGTATTATCATTATATGTTTTTGCTTGTTAGATATCCAGAAAGAAGGCAACCATTTTTTGAGATATTTGCTGGTTTAAAAACTAATTTAGTTGAGCACTTATCATTTGTTCTCCAGCTTCGTCCTCATGTAGAAAAATTGAGAAGGAAATTGGTGTGCCAAAAACTGACGGTCAGAGGATCTTGCAGAAATATAAGCATCATCCGAACAAATTTAATATAGTGCAACATTTGCATCCTGGCGCCGGGCACTGTCTTGCCAGTGGTATTTGCAACACATCGATGCTAACGATTTATTTGGCAGACTTGTTATCTGGTCAGACGAATGCTTTTGTTCAAGTGCGGGAATTTTTAATCTTCACAATACCAGGAACTGACATAGTGAAAATCAGCATTTAATCTTTGAAAGGGCACAAGGACGTTTTGGAGTTGGGGTGTCATGTTTTATTTTAACATATAGACACATAGTTTATAAGATTTTTGAAGGAGGCCTTACAGTACGTAGATACCTAGAAATCCTTGAGGAAGTTTTTTTACATTAGCCCAATGTAATGCTGTTTACCTACAGTAAGATGGTGCCCCAAGTCACAATTCTAGACTCTTAAGGGAATTTCTTGATAAAAACTTTCCTCAAAGATAGATAAGTACCAACGGATCTGTTAGATGGCTTCCACGATTTTCAGATCTCTCAATTTTAGATTTTTTTATGGGGCTATATACTTAAAGAATTATATAAAACACGATATGACGGCATAGCAGAACTTCGAGAGGCAATTCATTTGGCCTTCCGAAATCTGCGAATGAGACCAATGGTTTTTTTAACGCTATTAAAGGAATTACAAAAATGTGCCAACATTGCATTAGAGGAAATAGTCGTCAATTTAAACATCACCTTTAAAATTTTGTTTTTTTTTAATAATGTTATTTTTTTGTGTTTGTTATAATGTTACTTTATGCTATAAAACTGTTGTTACAAACTTACTGTTATTAAAAAACTCTATAGGTATTTTTATATAAGAAGATACCTATATGTGAGGTGTCTAATTCTTCGTTAGCAATATGTAACTTTCAATTGTTTATTATTGTTATTCATGGCCTATTATTAAATTATGCATTTAATTTCAGAAAATTGTCATTTAATTGCGTGTTTCTGAGAAAAAGTGCATAGTATTATATATATATTTTAAAAGGTAAAAAAAGAAAAATTTTATAGTCTATAAATATACCGGGTGTTCCATTTAAAAAAATAAAGTAGGGTCCGATAACTTTTTGACCTGACCGTATACTAATTCCGAAAGCGGAATCGAGTTCTAAGGGAAAAGTTATATAAGAAACAGTTTTCACATTTTCGATAAGTTATCTGATAGTTGAGATACGAGGGGTGCCTGAAAATGCAACATTTTCAATTTAGCCATGTATCTTAAAAACTAAAAGGGCCATGATAATTTTGTTAACGGTATATTTAGTTATTACGTAAAAAAGTTAAAATTGTGTTACATATGAATTCCGCAAATTCCAATAAAGACTATATAATATAGCAATAACAAAAAAAAAATTTTAAATAAATTTATTTTCTTAAATTTTAATATTTGGTATGTTATGTGGGGTATAATTTTAAAACGGTTTGAAATATAAGTATACATAAGTGAACTTAAACTAAGAGTAAAAAGCAAGGCAGTTCTTTTTATTGAAATAATTGTCTTGATTGTCATATTTTTGCATGTTGTGCGGTAAGGTCTGGTGATGAAGAAGATGAATGATGAGAGAAGCTTTAAATTCAACCTAATAAAAATATATGGGTGTTTATGTAAAAATATGTAATTTTGAGAGTCCTTATAATTCATTTATCTGTTTTAAATGATAACAATATTTCAGGCTTTGCTACAACTTCAACTACAAGTAGTGTATTTGGCTCATCAGCCCCTACACAGTCCGCAGCAGGAAGTTTTGGGTTTGGTAACTTGAATGTGGATGGGTCTTCTTCATCTGGTAGTATTTTTGGTGGTAGTTCAGGTAAGAAGAATATTAAAGTAGTATTTTGCGCAATTTGAAAATATAACATTTATTTCGATAGGAAAAATATTGAGTGACTGGAAAATTAAAACACATATAATATTTTTTGTTTTTAGTTCTCAGACTGTTATAAAATCTCGGTTATAGTTTAAGTCTGTTTTATTACAAACTTGCCAAACGTTTTTTCAAACGTATAAAGTGTTCAATATATAAAACTTGAAAAACAACAAATTTTTTTCCCCTTATAATCTCACCTTTAAATAGATGTCAATATATATATATATATATATATATATATATATATATATATATATATATATATATATATATATTGTAGGCATCAGGCGATAATTTGTGAAATCGTGGTACATGGTTTTTGACTAATTTCTACATATACACACAAATCTCATGGAGTAAAGATTTGTGAAGATGTCTCGTGAAATCGAAGGCGAAACATCGGATAGCAATTCTAGTTTGAGACGGTCTAACCCTAGAACCATGAGGTTTTAAGAATAGAACTGTATAAAAAATATAGATAAAAATTCTGTGAAAAAGCACGGAAGTAGGTAATTGTCTTGAAAGCGATTGCCCCATTCAGTTGAATATTTAGAATGTTTTGATTTTCTAACTTTTAAGAGACATTAAAAATAGATGCACGGATGCAATACACTAGTGACAAGATAAAAAATAGAGATATATCGTGGATAAGTATTATTTGTATGAATTATTTTTTATAGATATTCAGGCTATAATTTAAAATGCAAAAATTCCGCATGCAAAGCGCTATAAAATCTCAAACTGTCCACTATTACGTCTTAAACCCCTAAACCAAAGTGTTTTTTTTCTGCCGTATTGCTGCTTCATAAAAATTATAAGGTTTTTTATAAACTCAATTTTGTTTGTAAAAAAAACTGCAACATTTTATTCTTTCTATCTTTTAATGTAAACCAACATCGGCATGGGTAATTTTGGCTTGTATCTTTAGATGAGAGGATTATGGTTTATGTAGTTCAACAGTTTAGCATTTCATTTTCATTCTAGGCACAGCTTTTGGCCAAACCCCAGCTGCTAATCCATTTGGTAAAGTGGAAACTAAACCGGCTTTTGGTTCAAGCAGTTCAAGTATTTTTGGAAATGCAACTGCAACGGCAGCCTCAACAACAAATTCTGTATTTGGATCCAATAGTGGGAACACATTTGATAATACTACTACAGGTAAATAAATTTTGTTTTCTGTATAATCGATATTTATAATAAAATCTGAAGCTTTTTGGTTCCAAATATAATATCTATTTAATATACTATAGCATGATACAAATTGATTTTTAATAACTCAGAGTGACATTTTCTTGTTTCTATATTATATATGTTATTTTTATTTTGTTTGTATTTGTTATTGACATGAGTTTTTTTTTATTTAAATTAATATGTTTTGAAAAAAATGTTTTTAGTGATTATTTCTCTATGCAAACTAATATATAATTTTGGAAATAATTATTTTCACTTAAATGCTAATTTCAGGTGGGAATTTCGGTTCTCCTGCTGCGTTCGGCGCTCCTTCGTTCGGACAGAAACCAACTTTTGGTCAAGCAACAGCATTTGGTTCCACTTCTTTCGGAAATTCTCAACCAGGAGCTTTCAGTGGTGGTAGTTCCCCGCTAGTAGCACAAAGTGGTTTTGGTTCTCCTAACGCTTTCCAAAAACCTGGATTTGGTAGCGCCCCAGTTTTCGGGGGGTCACCGGCTCCGGCATTCGGCTCTGCTCCTAGTTTTGGAGGGGCAGGTAGTTTTGGTAGCGCCCCCACCTTCGGAAGTCCAGAAAAAGTATTTGGTGCAAGTCAACCTGCTACTGGTGAGTATATAAATAATAACAGAAAACAAGTAAATTGAACTAATTTTTGAAATGAATGATAAATGAAAATGATAATTTTAAAACAAAATGGTTTCCAATATTCATTTAAAAAATCTTCTAAATAGCTTAAAATGTAATAAACTGATACACCGTCAACGTTAAAATATCAACATGTGGTGAATTTCTAAATTAGAAAGGGCATTTTATTAGCCCTTGTCTTCCAAATGCAAATGTTCCCAATATCGATAACATTGCCACAGTTCAATTTTATCTATCCAGCCAGTGTTGCCAGAGCCGTTTGATTAACAATTATAGAGTGTCAGTTGAAATAGTAACAGATTTGAACAAATATCAATATACATCTGGCCGATACCGCAAGGTTTCAAGGAAATGAAGCTCAGCGACAAAAAAACTCTTCACTTTAATCAAACCAAAATGGTTGATTGTCCTAAAATGTAAAAATCTGGCAAGAATAAAATAGCAATAGATTTGGTAAAAAGGTAATAGAGTAATATATGTTAAAATAAAAATAAATTTATTACTATTGTAATAGACTGGCAACACTTGTCCCAGCAGAGCGCCTAACACGCCTAAAGTTCATTTAAAAAAATGACATTTGACTTGTAAAAAATATATTTATTTTAGCCGCTTTTGGGACTGGAACACAACAGAGTGCTGGGTTTGGAAATTTAGCTTCACAGAATACCATAGGTTTTGGAAATTTGGCCCAACAAGCCAATGAACCATCCTCCATGCCATTCTCGGGGTAAGTATAAAATGCTGATTCAGTTGCTTATCGACTTTGCGCGGCTGTCTCGGAATATATAGATAAACAGACGCGGCAAAAACAACACAAGGCAGGACGATTCAAAGATGACAATGACAGTTTTATTACATGGTATCGAGGCGCCTTTGGACAGCGCTAGTAACTTACAAACGAAAATCGGATCAGTGTCCCCTCCTATGTATTTTTTACTAATCTTAATAATAATACTGCACACATGTATATTATGGTTTTAAAAAAAAAGGAAGAAGCGTCTCAGAAATAAAACACGATCTGCAATATGGGCTTTAAAAATCGAAGAATCGAAGGCGAAAGAAAGGGGTATAAATGAAATATTCAAAGGATTTTAAATAAATTTAAAATATATGACATTTTTAAAATATTTATTATGTGTATAATTCATTCAACACTGAAGGCGAATAATATTGAAAATGCACTTATATTCTAGACTCCTCAATCGATTGTACTTAGGCGTCATTGTTAATCCCAATTACATTATACCACAATGATTAAATATCGTATTTTGTACCCGAGGTGAGAACTCACTTAGTTCATTAGTGTCTTGTACTTAGTTTTCGATCCATTTTTATATATTTATTGCCTTAATTAAATAATAAAATAAAATAGCACCATTTGGCCTGAAAATTCATTAAAAACATTGGTCGAAGCTAATTCGATTTTATGTAGTTTTTAACAACAAAACTCGTTCTGTCTTCCTTGCGTTTATTATTTTTGTTTCTCAACTCTCCAATCGTTTTCAAGTGTAAAATAATTGCTAACTCTCAAGCTATGGGCTTATATGGCTTACATACTTACATACTAGTCGTACGCGGTGATGCGTGAAGTTTTCGACACCTGGGTACTTAAACAGTGAAGTTTTAGGAGATCTGTTTGAGCTAGAAGCGGCTTCCATATGTTTGGAAAATCGACGCTAGACTTACTAAAAATGCCTTGA
This sequence comes from Kuschelorhynchus macadamiae, assembly GCA_030620095.1. NCBI lineage: Eukaryota > Metazoa > Arthropoda > Insecta > Coleoptera > Curculionidae > Kuschelorhynchus > Kuschelorhynchus macadamiae. The sequence continues at coordinate 64,803 of JAUTXW010000707.1, forward strand.
TTCCGTTCAATGAAAGCTGCTTCAGTAAACTTTTGTTTTCGCCAGTGCTGCTCCCTAAGCAAAATTTCAGCCGCCAACCACTGCAGTCGGTATTGGTTTGACCAGACATATTTTACTATACCCCATTTCGACATAACTCCCTTTTGATTATGATTAAAATGCTCTTTGACTCTTATACTAAGAAGGCGTTTTGTCTTTCCAAATGTACGATTTAGCACATTCACACTGGATTTGGTAAATGCATTGTTGATATCCTTTGGCTTAGTTTTTGTTAGAAGACTTCCTAGTCCCTGGCTATTATCCGAATCTTTTCAGATATTTTCTTGAGTGTGCCCTAGTATGCTGATCATTTTGTAATTTTGATACTGTATTACTTATTAATATTTCCGAGTAACCGTTCTGAAATCGATCTTTTTTATGTTTTCTGCTTCAAGGTCCATGGTATTACTACAAGTTGTTGTTACAGCTCTATTGTAAAACGTTCTTATGATGCCCTCTTTTGTTGCTGCAGAATGGTTAGAATCCTGGTTGAGATATTAGTGTATGTGTGTGGGGGTTTTCGGTACAGTGTGATTCTGACGCCTCCTGAGATCGCTTAACGAGAACGTCAAGGAAAGGCAAAGAAGAATTTTCCTCTCTCTATTGTAAACTTAATACATGTTCTTATGCTATTTAAATGACCGAAAAATTCCGTCAAATCATTGCAACCAAATAATAAAAGCATGATCCCCATAACTAGGCCAAAGTTTAGGTTTGATTTGAGCAGTATTTATTGCGTGCTCTTCGAACCATTCCTTATAAATATTGGCTACCCCCGGAGCGAGGGATGATCCCATCGGAAAGCCATCATTTCTTTCACTTGAAAGTACGGAGACAGCATTCCAGTAGTTCTATCTCATCATCCAGAGGCATCATGGTTCGTTCAAACGGTGTTCCGTCTTCCCTAAAATTTTACCTATTTATGTCCAATAATTCATCTGAACATTTACATTAAAACTAAAAAATCTGTTCTTGCCCTAATGTGACGTCCTTAAGAATATTAACAAAATGGTTCGAATTTTGAACCAATTAATTCGTCTTACCTTCCAAAGGTTGAATGATCTCTAACAAACTAGCACTTGTTGGTTAGTCCCAGGAGCTAGTAATTGGTATTAAAGGCATGTTTGGCAAACTATAAACATGGGGTGGCTTGCTATAAGGTCGCATCAAATTGCTGCGTATCTGAGATGTATGCATTATATTTCTTCAGTGTCGTGTATAACTTGCTCTCGTTTGCACTTTAATATATTGGAGATAGTTATTATTCGAAATGTTGTGAAAACAAAATAATAAAGATAATACACGTCCGACAGAATTTTTTGTTGTATAGCATATGTCAAGTAAATTGGCCTCATCTAATCATGCCACTAGTGGTTTTGCAAAAGCAACTTCTAATAATTTATCCAACATATATATGGTTCATGATATTTTTACAGCAAATTGATCTCATTAATATTACAGAAGTCCCAGGCATTCTTCGCACTTCTGCAAGCATAAATAGCAATGAAAGTTACATAAAATACTTTACCATGCACAAAATAATAAAGTAATTTACAGTAGTGACAAACAAATAGAATAGAAAATATTTTTCTCATAATTCTACAAATAAAATAGTTTTTCCCCTCTATCAGTCCTTACAAAATAAACACCCAGTACTTAAAACCTAAACACACATGAAATAATCATATTTGGAATAAAATATATCAAACATTTTCCCAATGTTAAGTGAAATAAGGAGGTCTGCATATTTGTTTTAATGATATAGTTTACGCTCATAGATTTAAAAAGGCTTAAACACCGAAAGTCGGTTATAATGCTCTGATTTAAATGTTGTAAACGAGGATCTCTTGCAAATAGGCAAGTCTTCAAAGTTCGTACAAAAATTGGGCGCATTAACAAATTAATAGTAGAGAGTGGATTATTAAGTGTGGCGCCTCAGACACAAACGGAGATTCGGGACAATTTAAGTGTTACTTTCAAAAAGAAATGTACCTGTTTTAATGGCCAGGCAAAGAAAGTACCAAACGGGTAAGATTATTCACATCTTGGGTGTCTCGGTTCAAACATCGCGTTTCTTTTAACCAAATTCCGAATTTTCCTTAATTAATTATTTCAATTTTACATGGTATATTTTAGTATAAGTTAATAGTAATAAACGTGTTAAACGAGACGTTTCTTCTGTTTGTACATTAGAGCTTTCCACATAAGTTTATAAAGCTAGAAAGTGATACGGGGAGGTTTTCCAAGACATATATTTTGATAAAAAGATTTAAAATAAATTAAAAAAGAATTATTATTAAAGTGGTAATAATCTAATACAAGAAAAACAGCAAAATATCAATATTAAATAAAAAAGTAATTCAATTGATTTAGCCGATACTTATTATACACTGAATAAAACGTCTATAACTTTAATTTTTACTATGGCAATTGTTTCGAGAGACATGTCTTCTTCGGATGGAATTTACAGTTTAAGTGTCTTTTATAATGAGGTGTTTAGATATTCTTTCAAAATCAAAACAATACAAATATCGATCTTAACAAGTGAATGTAAATGAAAAATGAAACTAATAAATGTTCAACAATGGGGAATTATGCAAACTTACCTGATCGTTTAGTAAAATGTATCTAAAGTAAGTTGAGACATCGGAAACTTTGGGGTACGCTCAATTTACTACACCACGTATATAAATAAATTTATTTTTATTCAGTGAATCGGTTTACAAAAGCAAGTTTAAATTTCTATCACGCCGCCCATGCTTTACAAAGAAATCGCCGACTGTTGACGGATTTTTAGTTTTTATGTTGTCTCAATTGACTTTAGATACATTATAATAGTAATTTTTTAAATTTATTAATTTCCATACTTTCTAGAAAATAAGTTTCTTTGATTTTATTTCAGAATGAGGAATTTTGAAATTGTCATCAAATGTGTGTTATTCGTTTAGTAAATGAGTTGCGGAATGTGAATTATTTAAATTATTTTATGTAACTAGTTTTATGTTCTTTTATTCTTTTTTCAAAACGTCTGCCGGTTTGACCAATATACATTTTGGGAAACGAACCACACTTCAGCACCTAAACTCCCGAAGCCTCCTTTTTTTAAGTACTGAATTTACCGATATGGGTTGTAGTTTTAAAAGTTCTGTGGCTGACGTTTTTAACTGATGAATAAACTAAATTGTTTGTTTTTTTTAAAGATTTTTTTGGCAATTATTTTATCTACGATATCTTCTTTCTATCCGTTAAGGGCTTGCTATCTGTTAATATTAATTAATTAATAATTTTTAATATAGAGCAAAATTTTCGTCATCATTAATTATTATTTTAAATGTGATCCGAAATATGTTTCCACATTAGAAAAACTTATCTAATTCTTTATCGAATTAGATTAGAGTTTTGTATACCAAACGCGATGCGTTTTTTATTACACACCATTTATTAATTACTTGTATCATTGTTATTATTAATAAGTACATCCTGAATGTAATGACCTAGAATAACGTAAAATTGAATTATCTATTAAACTGTACCTAACTTTTATAATTTTTTAGCAAATAGTTTAATAATTAATTTGATTAATTGCAAAAATCGCTGCCTAAAATTATTTGAAATTTAGTTCGTAATTTAATAGGCGGTGCCACTACTTTTAATTGGAAAAAAGGAAATTAAAACTATTGCTTTTAGATATAGGAAATCCTAATGTAGTTTGATAGGAGATTAAATATATTTTTTCCTGGTATGTTGTAGGTACCGGAAGTCTAGTTTAAAATAATGAAGTTATTGAAAATTGAATTTGGGAAAAGTATAACACCGATTTTTGTGCGCTACATATAATATTGAATGGCAGAAGACCTTAATACAGATACAACAAAGCCTCCAACAATTTTTGTATAGTTGATTACCATAATTTTCAGTGTCATTGATTTCACTATGGAAAAAAATTATGTTTTTGAAAAAAATAAAATACGTATTTCGAAAACCCTGCGACTTAGGTTTAGGTATCCCTTCATTTTTATAGAGAATTCACATATGCAATAAAATCCAAAGTATTATGTTTAAAAAAGGTACCTTTAAATTCGACGGATTTTTGACGCATCCTGTATGTCTTCAAATAATTTTAAATTGTAGCTCTATCTGATCCGCTTATATCATCGAGGCTATATTTAAAAAGAAAATACTGTTTAGTAGCTAGAGACCGGCGGGTATGGGGTGCCTCAGCCTTAATTATTTTTTTACTCCCTCCCTTACAATCCTGTAGATCTTTGCGTTTTCGGTTCTATAGATCCCGAAAAAAATATTCTTCAATTTCCGTCAGTCTGTCTGTCGTTCTGTTTGTACGAGGTATAGCTGAAAAACTACTTATAAGAATGACTTCCAATTTTAGCTAAAAATCAGGGGTTGAAATGGTTACATTTTAGTAAAAATCCAATGTGGTGGAACAAAATGCCGGCGTCACAAAACGTAAAAAAAAAATCATTATTAAGAAACTAATTCAAATTGACTTCAATATTTGCTCAAAAATGAGAAAGTGTGATATGGGGATAAACTGGTAAAATTGTGTAAATCCATTATGGCGGGACATGAAACATGAGATTTTAAAAAATTCACTACCAAAAACTACTTAACCAATTGACTTGCATGTGTTAAACAGAGATTTACTGGTAGATTTTTAGTATTAATACTATATGGCAACACAAAATGATTGGCTAATAAAATGTTTAAATATTCGGTAAAATTCCATTTCCTGAAATAGAACCTTCTTTTTATGTAGGAAAATAATAAATGACATAATTTATTTTTTATAGACTACGTAAATAATATTATGAAAAATAAATACTAATTATAATAATAATAATAAATTAATTAAAAGTTAAGAAAAACTGAAATAAATTACAATTTATAGGATTTGTATAAAGTTACATACCAAAAAATCACTGCAAGTCTATGCACTAAATTATTATTACCTTAAGATATATAAAACTATTACTACTTATTACTAAAACACGGTCCTAAAAGCAAAGTTGTACAAGTCAGTATTAGCCGAATGTCAGGCTACTTTTCTCGAATTTAGCCGGATATTCGGTTTGGCCGGATACTAAACCATTCGGCACAATATCCGGCATTTTCAAAATACCTAAGAAGTAAGGATATAACGGTTTTAATTGAACAAATAAATAAAATCCGGTGCTTTTCATTTTAATGATATTTTATTTTAAGTAGATCAAATTTAAAAAGGTGGTCACAAACTGACAAATGAAAAAATAAAGACTAAAAAATTAATAATATCGTGTGTAAAAATTTAAATAATTGTTATAATACCATAAATCAAACTACTGTTGCTTAATATTTAAAATCAGTCAACGGAATATTATAACGTAAATATATTAACATTTCACCATTTTTTGGAGAATGTCGGTTCCGTTTTTCCTGAAAGACGTTACCTTCCTCCGAAAAGTCTTGTTATATTTCCGCCACGAACAGGGACAGTCTTTTCTTTCAATTAATATTTCTAAGTATTTCTTAAGTTCGGCGTCTACATCGTTGACTATATCCCCGACAGACATAGACGATAGAGTTTTTTCTTTCCTTAACTCAATAGAAATATTGGATACTGCTGCAATATCTGTCCGCGTTTCTGTTTTATTATCCTGATAAATTTAGATTGTATGTAATATTTGTTATTAAAGAAACTGCACTCGTATCTTGGATCTAAAATGGTGGCAAAAGTAAAGTTATCATTTAGTTCTATATATGAAAACCTGTTCCTTAAATTATATTTTATGTTTCTCGTATTATATAGAAGCGTGGTTTTTTTATTTCTAAAAGTAAGGTATTTAATGAAAATATTGTTCGAACAACCTCTGAAATTCTACACATTGATGTGTAGGTATATTAGTATTTTCAGCTGCTAATAAGTTAAGAGGCCTTTTTAGCTTGTTCAGTATATAATAGGAAGAGTTCCATTGGGTTGGAACATCCTGCACAATTTTTTTAACAGGCATATTGAGCTCTTTGTGTTGCTTTTCTAGTTTTGCTCTCGAAGGTGATGAATGACATAAATGTGTTATAATATTTCTGCCAGCAGTAATTATCTCAATCACAGTCTTCAGAGATTTTATAGAATCTAATACAACCAACTGTAGGGAATGAATGAAAAAAGATTCATGATTCAAGTTCGTAATTCGCGCACCTTTTTTAACGTTAGCTCCGGTATTGCAGTTTCTTGAAGTAACTGAATTAACATATTGCTTATATTTTCCACTGTATGACTTGTTTCAAGCAGCCGATTGCTGAATGCTTTTTCTCAAAAATCTTTATTATGCCGGTGAGCAGTTAAACCAACATCGCTATGATAGCTTACATTAGAGATCCATAGTCTGTCGAAAAAGAAATCCATTTGGCATCTGATGGAAATTCCTTTATTGCCAGCTTACATTTTTCAGAAAGTTGTGGGATTACTGTTTCAGTAAAATATGTACGTCCTGGCATTTCATAGAGAGATTGTAATTTGTTTATAAGACGTCTAAAGCCTAAAAATAACACATACTGAATATAGCCAATTAAATATAGCCAATTAAACCACCTATAATATCTAATGCATTCTACCTTTATCTTCAACCGCTATAAATGGCTGATTATTTAAAGCAATTATTTCTCCCGTTGCCCTATGAATTTCTACGGATTTTCGATTGTTCATATCCGATTTCTTGGCAAATTAGCTTCATATCGACCCCTGCTTCAATACTTGTCTGTATGTCCGATCTGCTTACTACTTTCCTCAATTTCTGTTTGCATTAAATATGACTATGTATATTTAATATTATTCTGTAAACTTGTAGTAGTTGCTTTCTTTTTTCCCACGTCGCCAACTATTTTTATTGCACTGTTTGCATATTGCTTTGCTGATATCGTTTTCATCGGTAACAAAATATTTCCAGATTTTTCTCAACATTTTAAATTTAAAATTTTCCATCAATCGCTGTCGGAGTCTACATCTCTCAATACTAAAATTAAAAAAGCACGTCTGCCTTCCCCGAAGTACAGCGCGGCGCGGCGTGACGCCAACAAAAATCGATAATCCTTTCTTCTTTCTTTTTAATATGGAGTCGGCTGCCACTTTTTTGCTTACAGCGCCATTCTCCAGCCCAATAGGTAACAACCACGGGTTAACGAGCAAAATGCTCTCCGTAGATCGTTGAACGGTACTATTTTTTTTTCTTTGAAAAGGCACATTGTTTCCACTATCAAAGGGTTAACTCCTAGGACTTCTACTGATATCGATGTATATCCTTTTCTTACAAAGTATCGCTGGGTTTGCGCACTCCCGTGGTCGCGTCTGGTCACTGCACGACCTTTGGACTTATTAGATAAGCCTGTCCAGAGGAAGAAATCACAATTCCCTCACCCCCTAGGACTCTCCACCTCACAGCGATTGGCCTGTTATGTAGGACGTTCCCCCAGTGATGTTCCCACAACGGTCGTTGGACTGCCCCTCGAAACACCACGAAAAAACACACTTAGCGCCAACAGGGAGCCTTACCGGGCACGTGTGTTTAGCTCGGTGATCCGAGCGGAAGTCATCGATAATCCTTTAACTTTGAAATGCGTAATTTAAAAACAACTGTACCAGTCAGTGAAAAGTACTATTCGCGCCATCACTAGTTAGTATATCTATTTGTGCAGCGACGATCAGGGTATAACTTTCTTACTTAGGTATATTAAACATTCTCGTAAAGAATGAATAAAAAAATATTTTTATACAGCAGATCATCAAAGAACGTTTGTGTTTATATTTCAGGCATTTGAAATAAATAGTTTGGTGTACAACTGTGGTAAAGTTATCAAAGAAACTAAGTTTTATGTAATAGGTGCACATTTTTCTTTGTGAAATTATTTTGAGTATCTATCGGGTGCTATTGAAAATGTACAAAAAAAAATCTGTATCACATGTTCTGATGTTTGCTTAGTTGCAATATATTATATAGAAATATGAAAAATCTTTAAAATTAATTTTATTGAAAAAATATATATATATATGAAAAAATAATTAGTGACCATGGCCAAAAATTCAGTGCGTTTTGTCTGTTCTTTCCCCCTATTCATCTATGTTGTTTTTAAATAAAACTCCATTATTACTTCTTGATGGCTTTTATATTTTGAAAACAAATGAACTAAATAATTTGCTACATATATTTAGAATCTTGAGGAGAATCAAAAATACAAAAAATGAAATGGAGCATTTGGTTTAAGAAATTAAAAATTGTTATATTTCCGAAAATTTAACAAATAAATAAATAAAATCGCTGCCAGTCGTTTGAATATCCAGCCTAACAGATGAAATTTTCTAATAAGCCACTGCCGGTCCAAAAATTAGAACAATTGTGTAGACATAATATACAACAAGTATTAAACAAAAACAATGATAGTTTTAATAGTAGTAAACTTATCGTTTTAAAGCATTTTTTTAGATTTATTTCCCTTGTATACACAAATTTAAGAATTCATGTCTATTATTTGGTAATTGTCATAGTCCACAAGGCATTCTTTAAAAGTTAAAACATGCCGAAATCTAAAAATACATTGCAAATAAAACTTTGTGCTCGTAAGGTTGTAAAATAGTTTAAACTATAAACAAAAATAAATATTTTGTTATATTTATGTTTCATGTAGGTATATACTAATATACAAATTGGTATAACTTAAAAAGAAAGTTAAGTAAGTTATTCGAATGCATATTTTACGTAAATAAAAAACTTCTTTTTGCGTTAATATAACGTTAAATAACGTAATAAAACCTTAAAACCTCATTATTCTAGCAAAGCGTTTTTTATCACTGTGGTGCTGGGACATTTTCCTTAACTGCCAACCAAATAATTTTTTTTAGATTAAAAATTAAAATATTTTTTTTTTAACTTAAATCATAACAAAATTTAATTTTTGTTCGGTATTTGGTTATTTTGTGTGTGTGTGTATTCCTAATTTACTGCTAATTGTAACGCCAGTGTGTATGTAAATTTGTTACAAATTTAGATATTAGATATACATATTTAAAACTTTTTTTATTTAATACGGATTTGTTGCTATTTTTCGCTGGTGTTCTAAGATTATTATAACTTTAATAATAATTAATTTCTATAGATTTTTAATCTTTTAGAGAAAATCTAAGACCTGAAAAACCCCCTTGTACCCACATTTTAGTCTCAAAACTACTTTTTATTAGTCATTTGTTAATAAAACTTTTTTTAAACAAACAGCGCCCAAAAAAATGTCACTGACTTTGAAATATTGTCCATTAGGGAAAGATCCCCATTTACCGTATATATATATATATATATATATATATATATATATATATATTCAACTGATAATACTGTTCAAATCAAAACAATACCTTCTCCCTGTTATGTCTATGGGCACGAAAATAATCATTGAAATATTGAAAAATTAGTTTATTAAAAAAAATAAATTTCATGTTTATGCTCTTTCATATGGCATCTACTTTCATTATACAAAATAAAAATATTGCTTATAACCGAATTACACTTGTACCTTGTACCCACTTTTTAGTCTCAAAACTACTTTTTATCAGTCATTTGTTAATAAAACTCTTTTAAACAAACAGCGGCCAAAAAAAATGTCATTATCTTTGAAATATCGTCCACTAGGGAAAGATGCCCATTTACCACATATATATATATATATATATATATATATATATATATATATATATATATATATATATATATATATATATATATATAAATATATATTATATATATATATATATATATATATATATATATGTATATATAAAGAACGAGGAGTAATCTTGACCAACTGATAATATTGTTCCAATCAAAACAATACCTTTTCCCTGTTATATCTATGGGCACAAAAATAATCATTGAAATACTGAAAAATTAGTTTATTAAAAAAAAGTAAATTTTACGTTTATGCTCTTTTATATAGCATCTTTTTTAATTATACAAAATTTAAAAAAAATGCTTATATCCGGATTACACTTGAATTACAGAAACTGATGAAACAATTACAGTTGTCTTTTTTATTTTAAACAATATATTCATTGATATGCTACAGAATTGCCAGGATTAGCTCCTTAAGCACTAAATATTTCGGAATGAATAAGAATGTATACATTTCTTATGAAAAGTGTATCAAGCCTGATTTATTATTGTTTTACTGTGCTTGTATAGTCCTACCTAGATAAAAGAAAACCAGTTTGCCAAAAATGTCCGAAGAATTGTCAAAAATAGAAATAAATTCATTTTCTGGGACATTGCATAACCACCGCAATGATTTTCCCTGACATTACCAAAGATACCTATAAAAAAGTTAAACATAAAAATGGTCCTGTAAGAAGTTTACTTACTTCTGATTGTGACGAGTGACAGTCATATATATATATATATATATATATATATATATATAAAGAAAGAGGAAAAAGGTACTCTTGACCAACTAATATATGCTGGCATTTTTGTATAATTATCCAAATTACTTAGTCCGAGATTATTTTTTTAAATATATTTTCGGTCATAACTTTTCTGATTCCCACTCATAATTATATGGTGTTAACCCCCTCTTTCAGTATCGGACTGACTTAATTTGGCCCGGTGAGATATTTTCCTAAAACCCTAACAAAATTAAATTTCCTCGCTTTTATTAAAAAAGAAAATACACACTACATACTTATTTTTCTTTACATATTACATATTAATCGTATATATTGTGGTGGGCCCGGTCCAGTCCGACACTGCCCTGCTATATAGCACTTTTTTGCTCAAAATTATGTGTTCTTCTACCTGTTAAAATGTTTTAATCATTTTGAAATAAATAAATAAATGAAATCATTTATGCCATAACAAGACAAAACTGAAATGGAAACACAGAATTAAAAAAACACAAAGTATAGTAAAAAAAAACTAAACAAATATCAGAAATAACATCAGACTAGACCTATGTTTAAAACAAGAAGACCCAAGGCAGACTCAATGATTATTATATATTATTAATTTGTTTTCATAATATTTGTTGCAATAGGGGTTTCTGAATTTATTTACCATTTTTCTAGGAGCTCTTCATTTTCAAGCTGGCGTTAACGAGAAAAAAATGTTACTAGCACTGAATATTGACCAAGGTAAGCTTCCAACCAGTTTATAGAGAGTTGCGTATTCATAGACAAGGGACAATATAAAATTTTACTTTAGTATTTTTTCTTGACGGAATTAAAGTGAAAATTAGAAAATAAGGCAATATAGAAAATTAGAAAATAAGGCTGATAGCGCGCATCCCGACATTGATCTCACATTGTTTTTAATTTAGAATTCCCAATATAAATTCCTTATCCAAATTTAGAATATTTTGGAAACGGCGGGAAATGGTTTCAGTTGCCGTGCTTGTATAGACCGTTGGCGCCAGCACGTATATACCTGTGTTTATATGGTCTCCATTGATAATTTTACACATATTGAGTAGACCTTAAGGGTAATGATATCGATCCCGCGTTTTTCGAACTGAAAGATCGCTGAGCTGAATGAACTCTATATTACGGAACTGCCACGGCCTCGTCGATCCACAGAAGTTAGGCCGTTTTGTGGGGGTTATCGTCTCTTTCTGTCTCATTAAATGGGAATAAAGGTGCAGCATTTTACAAAACTTTATTTTTTAAATTAATTACAATTAAGTAATATACAAAAGGCCTATTACACTATAGAATTTATATCTTTTTATCATTTGGTTAAAAAAAAATAGTTCTTTATATATTATTTCAAATAATTTGGAGAAAATTTAGAAAAAAATTAGGTATGGATCTTCTTTTTGGGATGTAATGAGATAAGAAAGGCTCTTTGGAAACTCACCTCTGGTGGGGTGTAATGTATTTTTCCTTTCTTAACAATATTTATTTAACCAGTTCATTCACTGATTTTTTTTGTTTTATGAAATTCCACCCGTCAGGTGGTAAAAAAGGGTGATTGTGTTTTTTCATTTTTCACTATATCTCTTCAACTAAATGAGCATTTAAAACTATTATTTCGTCAATGAGAAATAATAATCTAAAAACTAATTTTTGGGTTTTTAGAAATTACACCCTTAATGGGTTGAATTGCGTTTTTCCTTTTTTTTTTACAAAAGCTCTTCAACTAAGTCATTTTTAAAACTATTCTTTTGTCAATAGCTTTCAAAAATTGCTACCTAAAAATAGATTTCCGAAGTTTTCGAAATTCTACCTTAATGGGTCAAATGTGTTTTTAAATATTTATCTACAAACCTACTTTTGGATTTTTTAAAATTCCATGCATAAAGAGGTGGATCGCGTTTTTACTTTTCTTTTCAAAACATCTCTAACTAAATACAATTTTAAAACGATTCTTTTATTAACGTTTTTTTAAAATATTAAAAATCATTTTTGGATTTTTGGAAGTGCCTGCCTTGAGGGTTTTACATTTTTAAACCTCTTTAATTAAATAAGATTTTAAAATTATTCATTTGTGTTACCATGCATGTGTATAGCTAAAGAACTTTAGTTTAAAAAATACATATCAAAATCGGTAATGGGAGCTTCTGGTGAAACCGAAAAAAGTCGCCTTGTTTTAAATTGACAGGTATGTAGATTTTACACTGAAAACCGTTTTTTATGCTGAAAATCTAATTGCATGCACGTAAAGCATCAATAAAGAACACGAATCAATTGCATCAGTCACTTTAAAATATATAGGTGTTAACTTCCGATGGGAATAAAACCACAGCTTTACTTTAATGACTATTTACCTGTACAAAGGCACTTTTAACTAAAAAGAAACAAACGAAACTACCTAAAATTTTCTTTAAAATCTATTTAATGTTTCGTGTGGAAGCAAGGCGACATCCCCACCCGAATGCGATCTTTGTCACATTTAACCTTGACACACATTTAGAAGATCTCGACAATGGTCGATGTCGTTCCAGTTACGTAGTGTAGAGTTCATTGGCTGAGCTACCTAGTAAACTGAATAATTGTTTTGACAAGTTAATCAACTTAAGTAATACTTGCCACTATGGCTATTCAGAAGAAGAAATGTTAATGTGTAATAAGGAATCTATATTAAGCTGCGCTAAAAGTTCGTAAACCACAAGTCCTTCTCTACATAGAGCATAAATAAATATCCATTTTCTGACTGTTTTGCTTTTCTTGACCAGAACTTTCAATTCTGTTAAAAAAAAAGATCTAAAAGAGTAATATTAACTTGTTCTTAGACCATTATTTCGTATCATAAACTCGTTCTGTCGGACTTGCATTGTCTTTATTATTTTGGTTTCACGGCGTTTTAAATGGTAACTATCTCCAGTCGTTTTTAAGTGTAAACTAAATGCGAACTCTAAAGCTATGGGTTTATATCAGTTTAAGCTAGAAGCAGCTGCCATATATTTGTTGCTACAGAATGGTTAAAACTCTGGTCGAGATATTGTCCAGTGTACACCCACACTGGGTAGGGTTTTCGGTACACTGTAGTTCTGATGCCCTCTGCAGATAGATTAATGAGAACATCAAGAAAAGGCAATGAAGAATTTTCCTCTTTCTCTAGTGTAAACTTAGTACATGTTCTTATGCTATTTAAGTGATTAAAAAATTCTGTCAAATGATTGTGTCTTTCTCCAGTGTGAACTTAGTACATGTTCTTATGCTATTTAAGTGATTAAAGAATTCTGTCAAATGATTGTCATTTGCAGTCCAAATAATAAAAGTGTCATCCACATACATACGCCAAAGTTTAGGCTTAATTTGAGCAGTATTTATTGCATTCTTTTCAAACCACTCCATATAAATATTGGCAACCCTACTAACATTTCTGAAGGCATCAGATTCAACTTTATAGCCATTCACAAACGAAATGCAATGCCTAAATATCTCAAATACGCACAAAACCATTTTACCAACACGTGTCGATTAGATAAAAACATAAAATGTATATGCCCTAATTGCGGGGAGCGAACATCCCGTTAATTTTCAAAGATATATAAAACACCGTGCAGATAGATTAATGAGAACATCAAGAAAAGGCAATGAAGAATTTTCCTCTTTCTCTAGTGTAAACTTAGTACATGTTCTTATGCTATTTAAGTGATTAAAAAATTCTGTCAAATGATTGTGTCTTTCTCCAGTGTGAACTTAGTACATGTTCTTATGCTATTTAAGTGATTAAAGAATTCTGTCAAATGATTGTCATTTGCAGTCCAAATAATAAAAGTGTCATCCACATACATACGCCAAAGTTTAGGCTTAATTTGAGCAGTATTTATTGCATTCTTTTCAAACCACTCCATATAAATATTGGTTACCACTGAGAGAGAGATAACTCCATTGGAAGACCAGCATCTTGTGAGTAAAACCTATCTTTCACTTGAAACTAGGAGTTACGGAGACAGCATTCTAATAGTTCCATCACACCATCCAAAGGCAACGTCGTTCGTTCAAAGAGTGTTTCGTCTTCTCTCAACTCTTGCCTAATTATGTCTACACATATCAGAACATTTGTGATAAATTTTCTACATCAAATCTAACAAGTCTGTCTTTATGCCCTAATGTGATGTCCTTAAGAATATTAACAAAATGGTTCGAATTTTGAACAAATGAAATCTACTTGCCTTGTAAAGGTTGAATGTTCTCTAACAAAAATCTGGCTAAAGCACTTGTTGGTAAGTTCCTGGAGCTAGTAACTGGTCTCACAGGCATGCATGTTTGGCTTGTGGATCTTTGGCAAACCATAGAGATGAGGTGGCTTGCTGTAATGTGGTGTTAACTTGCTGCGTATCCTATCTGGGATGTAGGCCCTATATTTCTTCAATGTCCTGTATACCTTGCTCTCAATTGCGCTAGTAGGATCCTTTGGTAGTATGTTGTAGTTTCCTTTCGTCAAGTCTTCGTCGATCATCTGGTTTCGGCGTCCATAACTACTGCAGCATCCCCTTTTCTTGACATTCTCGTTAAACGACTGCAAAGGGCATCAGAATTACAGTGTACCGAAAACCCACACACACTGGACAATATCTGATCCAGAGTTCTAACCATTCTGCAGCAACAAAAGAGGGCATTATAAGAACGCTTTGCAACAGAGCTATAACAACTTGTAATAAAATGGACCTTGAGACAGATATTGAAAACAAAAAAAGATCTGTCGCAGAATGGTTACTCTGAAAAATTAATAAGTAATACAATATCAAAATTACAAAATGATCATCATACTATGACACATTCCGATCTGCAAGAAACACACCATTTCTCACAACACCCCATATTAAGGGAACACCTGAAAAAATTCGGAGAATAGCCAGGGATTTCAACATCAAAATCGCTTTTAAATTAGGGAAATATGTTAAAAAGCCTTCGGACAAAAAATAAGCCAAAGGACATCGATAAGAAAAAAGGATGCATTTACCAAATCCATTGTGAATGTGGTGACTCATACATTGGAGAGACAAAACACCCTCTTAGTATGAGAATCAAGGAGCATTTTAATGATACTCAAAAGAAGAGTCGACAAAATCGGGCATAGCGGAACACGTCTGATCAAACCAACACGGGATGCAGTGGGTCGAAGGCTAAAATGTTGCATAGGGAGCAGCACTGGCGAAAACGAAAGTTTATAGAAGCAGCTTTCATATAAAGGAATCAAGGCATATTCGTCGATAATCCAAACATGGAAGTCGCTTCTAGCTCAAACTGACATAAACTTCACGGTTCAGGTAACCAGAAGGCGGAGACCCCACGCATCACCGCACACGACTGGTATATAAATTTGTAGCTTTAGAGTTAGCATTTCTGACGAATCAGACTCAAACTTTCAAGATGTTACCAAGAAAACGAGAAAAAAAGACAAAACTAAATAAAATTACGTCTACAATTAACAACACTATGACTAATTCCAACCCAAGATCCACTCAATCCCAAACCTCACAACCGAAGCCACCCAAAATTCCTCCTGTTTTATTAAGGGATAAAACAAAATATAATAGTGTAGCATTTTTTAAACTTAATAAAATAACTTTTGGCAACCCTACTAACATTTCTGAAGGCATCAGATTCAACTTTATAGCCATTCACAAACGAAATGCAATGCCTAAATATCTCAAATACGCACAAAACCATTTTACCAACACGTGTCGATTAGATAAAAACATAAAATGTATATGCCCTAATTGCGGGGAGCGAACATCCCGTTAATTTTCAAAGATATATAAAACACCGTAAAAACTTTAATCAAACCTCTAGGATCCCCACACTTTTCAATGGTGTAAAGACAATCTTAATTTTAATAGCAATAAAAACTTTAATGTAACTAACGTAAATAATAGCAACGACATAAGTGCCTTGCCTCAAATCATCCAACTTTTTGGCGGTATGAATGACCAGCTTCAGATTTTCATGAAGCAATTTATGTTGTCTCTGTAGTCGCAGTTTCAACAATTTTTAACGCAAATGACCTCAAATATAGTTTCCAGTTCTAAATGAAATACAACAAATTGCGTCCGTCCTCCTTGCGAGTAGCCCCATGCAATATCAACTCACTCAAAGACAAAAAATTAGGGCTTATAAATTTTACTAAAAAATACCAAATTATGGTGTTCTTGATCCAAGAAATCTGGAAACAGAGGTTTACTTTCCATAACTTCAATGTTTATAGAACGGACAGAGAGGGATCACAGGGCGGCGGAACTCTAATTCTAATAAAAAAACACCAATATCCTATGAAATCCCAAATCCCGATGAGGGTATTGAGGGAATTTACGCAAATCTTGCACTTATAGATAACATTTTCACAGTGGCCTCCGTTTACTGTTGTTAATGTTAAATCTCAACTCAAAAATTTTAACATTAACAATCTTGTTAATATTTTTAACAGTAACGAGGCTATTCTTATAGGGGGGGGGGGCTAAACTATAAATAAAATAACGAATTCGAGAGAGTTAACTTTGGCTAATTTTCAGGATATCTGTAGATATAACATTCTGACCCCACAGAACCCACCCAAATATGGGCAGACCTGAACTCCTCGATTTTTTCCTGTCAAAAAATACAAAGGGGGTAACACAACCTGCAGTATTACATCAGCTTTCTTCGGAACAATCCCCAATAATTATTAACTATGGCGACATTCTTACTGCTCATAGGGATGGTTATATCAAAAACTGTAATAACTGGAAATTGTATCAGGAAAAAATTAAGGAGTTTACGCTCCCCCTTAACATCTCCTTCCCCCCTTGAACTTGATCAAGCAGTTATCAATCTTACCTCTATTATCACAAACGCCATACATTCTTCAACAATATTCAAGTCCACAAAAATCACAAACTATCTCTCTTGACCTTAGAGATGAATATATCAAGCTATCCAAAAATTTCACCAAAGGACCTAAATTGCCCATGCCGCATATCAAAAATAACATCAATATAGCCAATTCTGATGAGAAACTAGAATACTTTGCCAATGCCCTTTTTGATCATTTTAGTGATTGTCCCCCTATTAACATCATCCACGAGAACAATGTATCTCACACTATAGAAACCTATAACAGAACAGCATGTCATTAAAAATATCAATGTCCAAAAAGCACCCGGTCTTGATAATATAACCGACATGGCTATCAAAAGAGCCTTACATAACCTATATCCTAAATAGTATCCTTAAACTCGAACATTTTCCTTGTTCTTGGATAGCTAAGATTATTCTTTAAAAAAAAAAACGGGAAATCGCCTACTATACAAACAGTTATTTCCAACCTTAGGCAAAATATGGAAAAAGTTATTCTTACTAAACCTAAAGAGGAAGTATCTGGATTTAGGGGTAGCACAAGTACAATTAACCAAACTACAAAGTTAGCCGCCAATATAACCAAGGGATTCAACAGAAAGAAAAGGGCAGGCGCGGTATTCTTTGATATTAAAAAGGCTTGTGACAAAACCTGGCACCACGAGTTAGTGCTCAAACTAATAAGATCTGATATTTCCAACTACTTAATCAAAATAATTTATTTTAATAGATCCTTTGTAGTTCACATTGTATTTTAATAGATCCTTTGTAGTTCACATCGACGGTTACGCCTCTACTCCTAGAAATATTAGAGCGGGTGTTCCGCAAGGATCCCCGTTATCGCCTCTTTTATTCGACATATTCATCTCAAATATCCCAATTGGAGATAATTACCATTCGAAACGTTGTAAAACCAGTGGCGGCTGGTGCATGAGAGCTGCAGCTGCTGAAATTAGGTGTGTAATTTCGACAATTCGTATTTTTTAAAATATTTGTGTATAATAAATAAATCCGAGAATAAATCTCTAACATCCCTATAGATTCTTTCTCTAACGACAACCAGAACATCGGAAGTTTCACAGCATGAAGAATTCCAGCGTAGACTCGTTTTCCGACGGGCACGGGACTGTAGGTGCAGAGCGAACGATTTTTGAAAACAACACGTGCGATTGGTCGAGCGCCGCACGTGGCTTAATGAATGGATTGCGGCTGCACGGCGGCAAAACACAAGAGTTGCTTTATTTATTTACAATCACGCGCGCGGCTGTATTTTGTTTAATCGTTCATTCTATTGGTTATGTTTAGTGTTTAATTGCGTAAATATGAATTCAATGGAATATTTACCAAACTCATAGTTTTAGCTCTTTAGCGTACGAAGACAAGATTAAAATTAAAGAACTGGGTCGATCGACACCACAAATAAACATTGAAGTTAGTGGTTCAAGTAGAAATAAAACGTACAAACCTTGTTATATCCATAAACAAGGGTACAAGCCCAAGTTTAATGACAGAGTTTACAGTAATACAAAGTGGTTTTTTACTTGCGTATTTTTTTAATGCAGAACACACCCTTGAACATCTGTCGCACCGCCACTGTGAAACCAAAATGATAAAGACAACGTAAGTCCAACAGAACGAGTTAAGTGAATATTCTACATTGCCCATCACCTTCAAACAAACATTATTTTGTATACAGAAACAGAATATTAGCAAACATAAAAATTTACTTATAATTCTTGTACTAATAAAATCTGATCCATGATCATGATGTATGTTTTATTTATTTAAGATTATTTTTTAGGGATTGTTCAAAGGCTGATAATGGATGCAGTAAAAAGCTGTTGAAGAGTCAAAAGGCTTTTTTGTATACTGATATTTTTATTGTTTTAGTTAAATTATAGATTTTAAACGGAATTAAAACTACTTAAATTTATACTATTGTGTAATATCTTTATTTTTAAATATATGTACACTATTGTCAGTACCGCCAGATATAAGATATTTATTGTTTGTCCAATCTACTGCTAAAACTTGTCCTTCGTGTCCTTGTAAATTATACAAAGGGGCTTTAGGGCTTCGAGTATCCCACATTTTTACTGTTGCATCATAGCTTCCAGAAATAAACAGATGTTCACTATATTTTGACCAGGTTACACAGCTTACCTAGAAGAAAAATCATGGCAAGGTAAATATAAGAGAAAATAATTATGGGTGATCCACTATAATTTAAATTTTTTAATTCCTGTTTATTAAATACATCTTCTAGATAAATATCCTAGATTTGATATATTTATCTTAAAAAAAAAAAACTGAGAATAAGTTAATAAAGACAACCTTCCAATACATGGTATTCTAGGTACATCATTTGAATGATGAACACATATTAAACACAGTATTCGATTCAAAAATGTGAATTGTTCATAAAGCTTTTTCTAAAACCCTTTGCAATGTTACTTCATCAATTAAAAAACTCCCTTGAGAGATCACATCGAACTTTAAAAACTGGGCCAATAAGCCTCTTACCCATAAAGAATGTGAAGTAAACATAGTTTTGCAAATTGTTCCTTCAGTGGACCTTGGGTCATAAAGTCGTATATGCCTGTCTGCTGAACTTGCCAGTAATGTTCTTGTTAATGGTGACCAAGATGCACTCAAAAAGGCTTTTTGATCGGCTATCTCATTAGATATACCATACAACTGTAAGGAAAAAAAATGTCTCAAATTATAAATTGTACAATAAAACATAATTTGTCAGTAAGAAGTTTTGAATTCAAATTCAAAATAAGCTTTATTGTCAAAAGACAAATCCCACTGACAAAGTAAAAAAAAAATTCTGCCTTAATACTGGATTTTCAAATTTAAAACAATATTTTCGGGCAGGCTGCATTAGTAGTTTTAAAAACACATTAATTTATCCAGCTGGTTGGAAGTCGACACTAGAATATTCTTGAGTGTCCTGAATCAAACTGATTCAGTTGCCATATAAACACTTTAAAACAAATCTTTAAATTGTGTATTTGTAATTCATTTAATGATTAGAAATAAAACAGCATTTTCAGCGATTTAGCTCGTCGTATATTTTGATGCAATTAACAAACATCAACTACAAATTTAGGTTATTAAAATCGGTACATAAACCATAAACGAAACCTGAAGTCAAGATCAAAACTATTTTCCAATTGCATACTGGGTGTACACAAATATAAGATCCGTTCAAAAATAACCGAGGTATCGACTTGTGTCTGTTTTAAGTTGGACACCCTATATATGATCATATTTTTGAATGATTAAAGTAAAGAAGCAAATCGAAATATTGGTAGACCAAAAAAACTAAGAAATCGGTTGCGAACGTAATTGTTTTAAACGGATGTTTCATTTTTCGCAACGTAAAAAAATGTAAATTTAACTATTTTTCATTTATTATATATTTAAATATTTTTTTCGTTTCAAAAAATCCAGAAAGTTCCTTTAAAATACGATAAAAGTAAATGAATGTGGATATTTGAGGATTAGTTAACTAGTAAATGTTTACACTATATTAAACCCAGGTGAAGACAAAGTAAAAAAAGAACTTATGAAAAATGGCAAACCTTGGCAAGTTTAAGAATATCATGCATTTTTCAAAACCCGTAATATAATAATAATAATAAACGTCTTTATTTGTATATCAATCAAATAATTGATATTATTGACAATAAAGCCCCTAACTCTAAAAAGTCCAGTAGATAACACTAAATTTTAAAGAAATAGTAGATACTGCATATGAACAAATATAGTATTATGCCAGATCTGTAGAAATAATATAATACTTACAAAATCATTTCCCAACGCCAAAAGCTAGTACCTACTGTGCGTGCTGTACTATTCTTTATATTTACAATCTGGTAATAAAATGATCTTTTAACAATTCCGTAGAATTTAGGGAAGGGGCTAGGGTGCCTTTGAAACGAGTAATAAGATTGTGAACCTCTTTAGGGTTCAAAAAAATCTTATAAAACACTAAACAGCCATAAAATGCTTGGGAATAATTTAACGAAATGTAATACAACTTAATCGTGAATAAAAAAAATTGCATCAAAATAATATTTTTGTGTACTCTAACCTGGTAAAAGAGCCAGTAGCAAGTTATCTGATACAAAAAATTTAATACTACCGCCACGGTAGTAAATAAAGTAAAAATATTTATTTTACCAAAAAAGTGTATTTATTCATACATTTATCATTTACAATTTGTTTTTGCTTTTTTCATTGACTATTTTTATATTTATTTAAAAGAAAATAACGTACATATATAATATGTATACAGTCAGATAGAATCACTAATAATTAAGGTATTATACACTCTTATTTGATTTAAAAAACATTATTGTTTTATTATTATTGTTACATCAACAATGTAAACATCTTTGCGCTTTGTAAGAGAATGTTCTTATTTATAAAAGTGAGAAGAGTAGAGGCAAAAGCCTAGACAAAATAAATGTTTTAGGGTGGGTTTATGAAACACGAACTATATATATTTTTAATTTTTAGTATTATATTGAGTTAAGCCTATAAATATACAAAGAGTTTAGGTTCAGGTACAAATTTTAACAGTTTTAGAGCAATTTTAAGCGTTGACTTTAAAGTTCATTTATTTATACTTCACAGCAACCCGATTTCTGTCAAAAGAGGTTATGTCATTAAGGAGGGCAAACTAAGTTTTTATTTCATAACATTCGTGAATTAACTAAATTAATTAAATAATTGTCAGTGAATTAGTTTATAAAAAATAGCTCTCTATTATCCTGTTACTTTCATTGTTAGGCTAGGGTAAAGAAGTTTGATTACAAGAAAAATATTTGGTAGTTGGTTGGAGAACTGGCAGAAGTCTAAGTAAAGTCAGCTTATACTGTGTTCTCAATCTGTTCCCAATCTCTGAATTGAATTATCAGTATTCTGCTCATTTAAATATGATTTCAAGGAGATAAGAAAGGTGTCGAGCAGGCTGCTATTAAAACCGATAATCTGACGCCATTAAGAAACTTGAAAATATGTATCACACATTTTGTTACTGATATGTTCATCTACATTATTTTTTATGTTTTCATTTAGCAGTAACGACTTTCCTACTATCCCTCTTTGGATTTTAAATATGGTCTTGATGTCTGAAAAGTATGCCTTTTCGACGTAATTTTCCGTTCAGTTTGTTCGAGCTGCTACTGATAAAAAACTAATAGACTGAGAGAAAACAAACTTTTTAAAGGAGAAGTTAATATCCTTCAATATCATATAACCAAAACTTTCGGTGTAGTATGAAAAGAAAGTGATTGTTCAAATTTTGTTCCTCATAAATAGCTTTGTGTCGTGTTAAAGTATAGTATGTTCTTACCTCACAGTCCCAAAACTTAATGGTATGGTCCATAGATGCTGTACATACAGTGTGATCGTCAATCCAACTTATGGATGATATACACTCTTTATGTCCTTTTAGTGTATGTAAAGGTGTTCTAACATTTATATTCCTGGCAACTCCCCTTAGTTTTTTGTTGCCTGGTTCACCAGAATCATCTACATCAAGTGATGCTGCCCAGATTTTCAGATTTGTATCCCAGCTAAAATAAATAAGTAACCTACTAGAAATACTATTATCATTTATATATTTATTTGCATCAACAGCTTATTGCCAATTACAAATACATTTTCTAAGCTAATTCCAGCTCATTAATCTTATCTGCATATTTTCGGATTCAAAATCAAACAAGTATACTGAAATTTTGAAAACAAATAATTTATATAAAGGTTTCATTGTTTGACTATTTTGAAATAATTTGCAGCTTCTTATAATAAACCCTCAAATTTATAGATAATTTGAAATTACATAATATCAATAGGAATATTAAAATTGAGTTTTTGGTCAAAATACACACCCAAGTCTTTCTGCGACGATTTCCTTATTAAAAGTTTATTCAGTAATATCAAAAGATAACATCTCACTGACAAAGCAGAACTTAATATAATAAAAAAATTACAATCTAATTTATGTGTTGTTACAAGTATTAAGAGGGATTCCTATATTATAATGAATACAATTATAGTTACATATAGATTTTGCAAAAAGACCAAACAAAAAAATAACACCTATATCCATAAAAATCTATCCATTCCTTTTAATCAGGAAGAATCTTTACAAATACTTAAATTAAAATTAATTCAGTATATAATAAAAAGGACATGTACAAAAATTTTAAAAATATGTATAAATTGAAATTTTAGAATTAGAGTTTCAAATATTGTAAATTATTAAAACAAACAAACAGACAAATAGTACTATTACAATAAATCTTTAAAAAATTCCATATCAAATCGTATATAATGAAGTCTAAATTTCCTCTCTAAATTTTTTAAAAATCAGACGGCTGTGTCGAGAATAAAGATGAATGCACTAATCATTTATTATGAATAAAAATTGTTGCCTTTTGAAGCTAAACGTTATTACATGCTAATTGGTATGTATGTTTAAATTATGATTTTCACACCAGCGCACAACTATATTCAAATCTTCTTGCAGATCAACAGCACCATTCTGGCATGTAATACTGACTAACAGAACAAATTTGTACGACGTCTAGATTTCTATGTCGACTTACCATGACTTTCCATGCTGGTCTCTGGAGATGAAGTTTTTTTTAGACACGATACCGAAATTAAAAAATGCAAGACTTGAATCACAGTTGCTATGCTCCGATCGATCGATTCTGTAATCTGGCAATATTTAGATCGATTTATGGAGCGCTGAATTAAGTGACTAAGACCAACTAGTTTGAATCGCGTCCAGTCACGCGAAATGTTTAATGTATATTTAATGCCTTTTAGATTTTTATCTAACCTAATCAAAACTATAAACTATTTTAACGATAAACCAAAAATGTGTAAACAGAACATTTCCCCACCAAAATATACTCATTTTTTTTAACTAATAACAAAAAATTTGATAAAGGACAAAGTTTAACAGTGCAAACTCTACATATTCCGTCCTTGCTCTTATGAATTTCGACGATGTGACCAAGGCGCCAGTGTGAAGGTTGAAAAATCTCATTTTCAATAACAACTAAAGTACCTAGCTTTACTAAAGTTGATGGTTTATTCCACTTTGCTCTGTGTTGCAAACATGTAAATATTCAAGACACCACATTTTTCCAGAAGCCCTGAGACATCCTTTGTATTAACTGCGATCTACTTAGTCTGTTTAATTGTAAATCAGACAAGTCGGATTAATGTACTGCGGTTAAGGGCTCTAAGGTTAAGAAGTGTCTTGGGTCAAGGCACTAAGATCTGAAGGCTCACCTACTTAACCCGCTCAGACATTAGGTATAAAGGTTCAACCATGGGGAACCATTTAAGTCCATTTATTTTGATTGTTCAATAAAATATTAGGTTTTTTCTCTTATTAATTTCTAGACTTTCCAAGTAATTTAACTTAGTAACTTTTATTGGCTATATTTATAAAAAGATCTACCCTTTGACCAATATATACTTTTCCACAAGAACCACATTTTAATTCACTTATTCCAGATTTTTGGTGCTTTCTTGTTATTGTTATTCTTAGTATATCTACCTAAAGTATTATTTGTACAAAAAGCTACTTTTATGATTTGTTTTTTAAGGTATTTCCCTATTGTAATTTTTCCCATATATATTAATGTATTCAATTTAATATTGTCTTTTGTATTAATATTAGGATAAACCAAATTGATTATTTTTTATTTACAATTTTGTCTATTATGGTTATATCATAACCATTATTAACTGCAATTTGTTTTATAATATTAAGTTATTTGTTATAATTTTTTGTTGTAAGAGGTACATTAATTAAACGATGTACAAAACTATGAAAAGCTGGCATCTTATGTGTGAGTGGGTGGTTTGATGTATTATGTTTTGTTATATCTATATATGATGGTTTGTGATACATTTCAAAATCGTGTTTTTTATTATTGTTCTTGATTTTTAAATCTAAAAAGTTTATGAACTTATTTTGTTCTAATTCTAAAGTCATCGTGGTGGTGGCGTGTTTACCGCCGTTTCTAGCTCATTTCAGGCATCCATCATTGACACCCCTACCCATCTTCATTACGAAGATGTTTGGGTTCTTATTAGAGTGGGCCAGATAAATATAGTGCTTGGATGTGTTTATTTTCCACCAAATTCTAACCAAGAACATTATAAATATTTCTGTGACACTTTTGAATCTCTAAGAAACAGGTTTGAAAACTACAAGTTCTTCATTTTTGGAGGCTTCACCCTATCATTTGTGGAATGGATCTACGAAGACAATACTTTTGTTACAAAATCTTTGCCATCTATATCTTCAGAAACTCTTACCACCACAATGAGTTTTCTTGAGCTACAGCAAATGAATTGCGTACACAGTCACATGGGTAGAATTCTGGATTTGTTATTTGCTGCTGATTCCGTCAATGTGCTCATTTCTCCTTCAAATTTTCCCCTTGTAAATGCTGACCCGTATCATCCTCCGATCGAAGTAAAGTATAAACTTCAGTATGTCCCTCCAATAAAAAACAACAATCAAGTAAGTGTGTACGAGTTTCATCGGACTGATTTCTGCAAACTGAATCTCTTATGAACAATCTGATTGTTCGTTTTTATCATCAGAATCTAAGATTGACAAAGTGGTTCAACTCTTCTATGAGATATTATTTGAGGATATCGATAAATATGTTCCCAAAACGGTTGTCTCTGATTGTAAATATCCAAAATGGTTTGAACTTCCCTTAAGAAAACTCATTGGGCAAAAGAATCGTCTTTACAAAAAATACAAAAGGACTGAACAGCAAGTTGATTATTTAGCCTATTCTAATTTACGACGAGAGGTTAAACTTCGAACCGATATGTGTTACCTTTCATATATCACACAAACCTAACTACTTATCCCTAAACACATCAAATACTTTTGGTCATTTGTTTGAAATTTAGGAAGAGACTCTAGCTTGCCCAACATCATGAGCTATGAAGGTGAAGAAAACAGTGGTTCAAACAACATTGCTAATGCTTTTACTGCTCCTTGGTGGGAAGGAGCCCATAAGTTCTTCGGGTATGTCACTGTTTTCACATCATTTTACAGAAGCAGTTGTTTCCCTTGACTCCAATCAACTGCAGTCTGACATTGAGAGACTTGACAAATTTAAAACACCAATTACCTGCATCTTAATATTACTAAATGTAAAGTTCTCCGATTTTTTAAATGAAATAATCCCTCTTTCCACATACTATATAAACAACATAAGTCTCGAAGTTGTTACATCTTTTAACGATTTGGGAGTCATTTTCGAAGAAAACCTCACATTTAATGCTAGGTTTTATTAAAAGACACACTAAGCATGTCACTGATACTAAAGCGATTACTAGTCTCTATAACCCTTTAGTACGGAGTATCTTAGAATATTACTCTACCATATGGAGCCCTTTGTATCAGTGCCACATCGACAGGATTGAAAAAGTTCAGAATAAATTTGCAAAGTATCTTTTGTTCAAGTTTAATTTTCCATATCAAGATCTGTCTTAGAATACAAGAATTCTTCTCTGCAGCCCATAGACCCTTGAGCTTCGGCGAAGAAAGGCACTTCTGATTTTCTTGAACAAATTAGTGAATGGAGGGATTGACTGTGAAATACTACTACAGTCAGTCTCCTTTTTGGTTCCTATCAGAAGAACGAGACAATCACAGCTGTTTTTTGAAAGGTATCATCGTACTAATTATGGGTTTAATGCATTTGTTGACAGACTAGTTTATAATTATAATCGTCACTTTTCAGCATACGACATGTTCAGCCTTACCTCAATACAATTAAAAACACAGTTGTATGGATTGATTATGTGATTGTCCTTTGTTTTTATATGTTTTCTCTGATACTTGTGTCACCATTTTTTATTTTGATTGTTTTTATTATTTGACAATATATATATTTTTAGTCTTATTTTATTCTTAATATTATCTTTTTTTATTCTGCGAATTCGTACCATTTGGAATGTTTAGCATTCCGTAGAGTACGTTTCTGAAGGACCACTTGTCCGATGCGTGCATCGGCTACTTCCTTACACTAATTTGAAAAAAAAATCTTATATGTTTATGTAATTTATTAATAGAATTTCAAAAGAGGTTAAGTTGTCTCTCTGTGCCTGTGAAATAAGTCAAAATATCGTCAACATATCTGTACCAATAAATAAACTTGTTTCTTACAGGGTGATTATCTATTATTTGTTCAAGAAAAATTTCAGCTAAAATAGGACTTAATGGGTTACCTATTATTAAACCTTCTTTACTTAAATATATCGAGCCATTAAATTCAAAATAATTTTAGTATGTGAATAAGGGCCCGCGTAAAACAAGACCCCCTAACATGAAAATAGATATCACATAATCCCATATAAAAATCAAGTAAAATATCTTGGTATCATCATTAATAAACATTTAAAATGGGATGCCCTCAATCTGCACAAACAAAGTTAAAAAAGGTATAAATATTTTAAAGACCTTTAGCAGAGTATGGTGGGGAAGTGACCCTTGAATTCTTCTAACTGCTTTCAATGCACTAATAAAAAGTCACCTGGATTATGGATCATTCTTTATTAAACCGACTTCGAAGGAGAACCTTTGCAAACTAGATAGGATCTTTTATGAGGGACTAAGGATTTGTTTGGGGTGTATGAAATCTACACCTACCCTTGCACTTATGGCCGAAGCAACTGAAATGACATTAGAATTTAGAAGAATATGGCTAGCAGTCAAATTCCCATCAAAACCTATTACCATTGATAACCATCCACTAATAAAAACATCTTAAAAAAACTGCGTGCGTTGCAAAATAATAATATCGGAGAATGGAGAAATCAAAATAGGATATACCTTATACAGGCCCTAGAAAAATATGATCCATACTATGAGAAGATATAGTACATTTTCATGTTATAAAACAGAATTTGACAACCAAATTATGTCAATAATGCCAATGGAACTTAATCTAAAAAAATACCAGAAGTAAATTATAAATTTTCATCAAAAATCCCTGGGGAACTATGTAATGCACAGCTAAACTTGTTGCAATAAATGAAGGTGTCACTACTATTTTAAAGAAAAATATAAATAATGCAATTATATTTACAGATTCTCTTAGCACAATTTTTAAATTAAAAAACTCTTGTATTGACACTACAACAGATTATATCACTTTACTGACTACAAGACTTATAGAAGCAAATTCAAATAACAATATCTATATCCTGGATCCCAGGTCACTCTGGAATTGCAGATAATAACACTGCAGATCTACTAGCAAATATAGGGAGAACCCCATCCCTAAAAATAGACAAATCAGACATTACAAACCTAATTAAAAAAAATATAAGAGAAGAATTTGAAAATAAATGGAAACTAGATATACACACAAAAGGTAAACAATATTCTAAAATATAAAATACTTTCCCTCCCAGAAAATGGTTTCTAGGTTGCACATACAAAAAATAGAGACACGTCACCTCCATAATTAGAATGTGTACAGGTCATTGTCTAACTGGAGAACACTTGCACAGGATGGGGCTCAGAAATGACCCTTACTGTGAATGTGGACAGGTTGAAATCCTGGATCACATTTTCTTTGAATGCTAATAAAATTCCTAATATAGATCTATATCAAATATTCAGAAACAAAGGAGCAAAAACTCCATTCAATATTTATTTATTTATTTATTTAATTTATTTATTTAAGCAATAATTGTCTAACAGGAAAACCCATTTACAAGACAATAATGGTAAAACAAAAGCATTGACACAATAATAGAAAGAAAATAAAAACGATTACAAAACAAAAAAAAAATAGTATAAGAATATAACTATAGACTAATAACTAATGCTAAATCTTAACCAACAGAAATGCAATAAAAATAATAAAAAATAAAAGACAGCATCACTAAACAGTCAATTAAGAAAGAGCAAAGTTCAGTTTTGACGAGTACTGATTGCAAGTCATGAAAAAAATATCGAGGCTGGCAGCAAGATTGTTATATCGCTGACAAACGTTATATAAGGGTTCTCTCATTATAAGACTGATTGAAGCTGCTGGAAGATAGAATAATGCCTTGGATTTGGTGGAAGAGGATGGGACACGGAAATTTAGACCACTACATAGTTGGTCACAGTCGATCATTCCTCTAACCAGCTTGAAAAGAAACATAAGGCTTAAATAAGTTCGCCTCTGGGCAAGCGACGGGAACTGGAACCTAGTGAGAAGGGTATGGTGATTACAACCACGATCTGGATAAATACCATCAGTTCTAAAAGCTAGATATTTTATAAATCTTCTCTGGGCGTTTTCAACAGAAGAAATATATTCATTATAGAAAGGGTTCCAAATTGTTGACGCACACTGTACGGGAAAGTGAACTGATTCTTTTTTAATGAGGTCATAATGTTACACTTGTTGACGTTGAGGGGTAATTTATTGTCCGTGCACCATTGGTTTAGACCATCAAGGTCTCTTTGAAGAGCTCTGCAATCCTCCAGGATATGGACAGCCCTAAAGATTTTCAGATCGTCGGCAAAAAGAAGAACATTACTGTTCAGGCACTCTACTATATCGTTAATAAATATTGAGAAGAGCAATGGTGCTAAATTGCTGTCCTGCGTTGCTCCACTGGTAGCTGAGAATATTGGAGACTTGTCAACATAAAGATGTCGATCGGAGAGATACGAGGCGATAAAACTACAAAAGTTTTCATCAAATCCCAAAATAGACAGCTTCCTGATAAGGATATAATGGTCAAGGATATAATGGTCAATTCGGTCGAACGCCTTTGAAAAATCTGTATATGTAGTGTCAACTTGCTGATGGGAATTTAAAGCAGCACTAGTATGATGCATAAAGCAGGCTAGATTGGTAACAGTGCTTCTAGCTGAGAAGAATCCATGTTGTAGGGGTGTAATAATGTATTTAACATCAGAAAAGATCCTATAATATAGGGCCAACTCAAAGACCTTAGCGAACGCGCTAAGAAGGGATATAGGTCTATAGTTTTCAACCAAGTCTGCTTTGCCTTTTTTAAGTACCAGTTTGACCCTTGCCATCTTCCAGCAATCAGGAAACCGTCCGCTCGTCAGACAAAGATTAAATATGTAAACCAGAAAGCGCAGGAGGGCGTACCTGCAGTCACGAACCAGGAAACAGGGCACATTATCGGGACCCACACTCACTTTTGGCTTCAGCCTATGTATTGCCCTCAAAACGTCAGAGTCGGAAAGCGAGTTAATTGATATATGTGTGTTTGTGGAGTGAAATGACTGCTGATGAGGTCCAATTAACTTGGGCGAATACACGCTTTTAAAAAAATCTGCAAATACATGAACTACCTCTTGACCGCCAGTGTATTCGACATTGTTGTAGAATAACGCATTAGGAGTGTTATGTTCAGACCGCTTGGACTGAACATATGACCAAAATCGAGAGGGATCAGAACTAATACTCTCTTCACTACATGTGGTGTAATTTTTATATTCAATATTCACATCCCGTTTGATTTTTGCTCTGAGGGTTTTGAATTGATTTAGAAGTTCGGGAGAATTACTTTTTTTGAGTTTCCCGAGGATGCGCCCCTTAAGTTTGATATTGTTAATAATTGAAGAAGTATACCTAGCTGGGTATTCGCGTCTATTTGGTGCGTGGAACACATTGTTCAAAAATAGAGTATAAATTAGCATAGAAATAGCAAGCTTGATCGGGAGAAGAGCAGTTTAATAGGGACGACCAGTCAACATCAGTCAGTGCTTGGTAGAGTGTGTGAAAATTGGCCTTTCTATATTATATTATC
Source organism: Kuschelorhynchus macadamiae (assembly GCA_030620095.1). Classification (NCBI taxonomy): domain Eukaryota; kingdom Metazoa; phylum Arthropoda; class Insecta; order Coleoptera; family Curculionidae; genus Kuschelorhynchus; species Kuschelorhynchus macadamiae. Next base: position 96,007 of record JAUTXW010000707.1, read on the forward strand.
CACAATTAATAATGAGATTAGTGATATAATTAACACTTTTTTAAACTATAATAAAATAAAACTTATACCCAATGCCCTCCAACCGACTCAGGTCCTGTGTGAAGTGCTCCTCCCCTGAGCGAGAGTGTGAAGAGTCTTATACTTCTGTCTGTGATGTTTACATGTTTACTAACATATCCCATAAAAAATATTAGTTAATATCTTATACTGCAGCCTTATGTGTACATACCCATAGGGAACATACAACAGTATATAATAATACTCCTATGAGCACACACTCACAGGAAGGGAAATGAAGTTCCAGAGTTCCCAGGGGTAACATTTCCTGACAATCTGAGAGCTCTATCGTAAAGTGCTGGCAAGTTGTGAAGTGCAGTGCCAAAAACATAGATTGGAATTGGAATATGTGAATATGTCATTCTTAACAATAGTGTGACTTTTTTTACTAGCAAATGATCCAATAAGTCCATAGCTTCAATAGGGGGATACTAGAAAATAGGTTTTGTATATCCAAAGAAATTAAAATAACATTATTTGGAATTGTTATATCTTTAAGATTATTAACTAATTGAAGGCTGTTTTTGTTAAATACCCATTGTGCTGGAGCTGTTACATACAACACTACCGGTCGAATGGGCATTTTGTCTTTGTGTAACTTAATAACTGGATAGAGCTTCATTGCTTGTGGGTTCATTAACGTTAAACTATATTTTATTTTATCACTAAATAAAGTACTTTCCTTAATTGTGTTTTTAACTAATTTTTGAAATATATCTGTCTTATCTTTATTTATTTTATATATTATTGTTAAAAATTCCAGTTTTAGTATCAATCTTGAATTGGTTTTTAAGAAAGAGACAAGGCGTCGAATTAACTGTCAAACAAATAATTTAGTCGAAATTACTAAACAAAAATACTTTGTTTATTACACTAGTGATAATGAATTTCTATCAAGTAAAAGCTAACTCGATAAATTATGTACAAAGCTTAGCTTAATACTTGTTTCCCAACACCATGAAGAAAACATGTTTTGACAGATTTAACCCAAGTTCAGGATTTGCTTCAATAAAGTTCGAACTACAATTTAGAGCATCTGCCGCGATGAGCAACAAACCTACAAAGAGCGGCTAGAAATGATTCAAAGACGTCAATTTAAGATGAAATGCCTTGCTGGCGAAGCTACAAAGAGACAAAGATAAGTCTTTTGAGACCTTGATCCTCGTCTTGTGGATAAAGTAATGTAAAATGGTCCCGCCATGTCAATACCAGCACAACTAAACGCCTTTACCTCTTCCATTATACAGGAAGGTCCCATTAGTTTAACCTTGAAACAATGAAAACATTTAGACAAAACACTTCGAGTAGGGCGCTTACCAGATAAGATTCAAAATTGTTGACTTATTATAAACTGAAGTGATTGTACACCTAGATGTAGGTGCTTTAAGTCTATGTTTTCTTAGCAAAAGAATGGGATATTTTTCATCATAGTCGACATCTTAATTTGAGAGCCTACCATCCTCTCTAATCATAGCCTGAATGAAAGGCAAAAATTTTCTAAATGTTTTCAAAATAATTCTGTTATTTCTAACACTATCAAATTCGTGGGAAAAGACTATCAACTGAACTTGCTTTAGTGAAAACAACAAAGGCTTATAGAGCCCTGATTGATCAAAATAATTTTCTAATTTCCTAGTAGGGTTGCGACAATTACTTACAAACCGTAAATAGTGCGCTAATTGAATTTGTATTTCAACCACACCCACTTTCCTTTTTTCTCCTAAAACTAAATCCATATCTATCAATCATCAGTGGAATGACTAGGCCAATGAATATTATCATCATGTAAAGGCATTCATGCATGAGATGCACAGTCAGCTGGATTAATAAGAGAAACTACATGATGCCATATTGAAGATGTTTTTTAATTAATACGACTAATTCTATTACTAACAAAACACCGCCATTTGTAGGAAGGTTATTAGAGAAGAGTTACCACAGAATCTGACCAACCAAATAGTTTGTGTAGTGTATCATTAACTAGTTTAGATACGTGAGATAAAAGATCCGATAAAACGGCACCACACAACTCAAGTCTAGGCAAAGTAACTTTCTTTGATGGTGTTACTTTAGATGCTATAACTAATTGGGTTTTAACAGTCATTTTCACCCAATGATCGAGCATATACAACAGTAGAATACCCTTTTTCAGATGCATTTGAGAAACCATGAGAACCATGAAGTGATTTGTGAGGTTTTTTAAATATTAAACAAAATTGACAATAACTAAGACATTTCTTCTTTATATGGTAACCACTGCATTAAGAGGTCTTGGGGTGGAAGCAGATCATAAATCCAGGCTAATTCTGAAAAAATGTTTCTCTTAGAACAAGGCCTATTTATAGGAGCTACTAAAAAGGAAAGGAGTTTAAAGATGAATGCCACTGCAATTCTAAAGATGGATGCCACTGCAATCCCAATATCCCCCCCATGTATCATATTTTTTCTATGTTAACTTGCCTAACTGACCTGATTATCTGAAGTATGATGAATACTATTATGACTTTATGATAGCAAATGTTATAGGTCTTAATGACTTTTTAGCGTCCACGGATTAGTCCATTCTACACAGGTATGATGTTGAACTGGCTGTGTCACAGTTTGGTTTAAAAATAAAGTTATGTGCTGTCTTTTCTATGATGTTTGTGAATATTACAACATAATTAATTATTTAAATATACTGTTTTATTTTATATTGTACCTTGTATAACCAATATGGTCAAATGTTTACTTTGTGAATTTATATGGCAACAATCAATAAGAGATCAGTGTTATAGGAGGTGTGCAGGAAGCCGAGGTTAGTTTACAAGTTTTGGAAAATTTGCCAATGGTATTAAAAAGGGTTTGACCTTCCTGCAAGTACATCTGTTGTATCGTACTAGGTCCAGAAGGGGGGCACATAATGGTCAGGGAACATCTGAACTGTTTGCATGGCATTTCACAAATGTGTGTTTTTGATTGTGATATCAATGTATTCCCTATTAATGTGTGTGGTAATTTTAATGCAATTAGTAAATTGCCTAATACGCTTACAGTGGGGCCAGAAGGCATCCCCAACATCATTTTAAATGGCTGTGTGTGTACCTCAATGAGGTCTTTATGTCATCTATTTCGTTTGTCACTGGAAACTGCAGCATTCAATTTAATATGGGAAGAGAATTTTATTGTTCAAATTTTCAAAAGTAATAATAAACAACACATAGTTATTAAGTGTGTGTAACCTGTCACCTATACCTAAGATCTTTGATAGTTTTGTTTGTAACCAATTGATATAGAAATGTAAGGGGTTTGTTGGGTGAGGAGCAGCATGGGTTCTCTAAAGGAAGATCAACTTTCACAAACCTGGTTGCATATGAAACGACCTTGTTAGAGTTCTTAATGGAGGACAGGTGGATTCCATGTACACCGACTTCTCAAAGGCCTTTGAGAGGGTCAACCATGATATTTTACCTGCTAAATTAAGAGCCATTGGTTTCCAGATAAGTTGGTTGAATGGTTTAGCAGTTTTTTGCATGGTAGAGAACAACATCTTAAAATTAGTAACTATATATCTAAAGCTATAAAGGTGTATTCTGGTGTGTCACAGGGTTTTCTCTGCTCCCCACTATTATAAAATTTGTTTATTAGAGATATTTGGTGTAAATTGAAACAGTCCTATTGTCTGATGTTTGCAGAACGCCTCAAAAAATTTAGACAAGTCTTAGACCCTTCCCATAAACAACTGTTACAAAAAGACAGACAAATTGATAAGTTGGTCTGGGGTTAACGGTCTTTCCTTTGATGTAGGCAAATGTTCTTGTGTATTCTTTGAAAAGGGTGGCCATAAGATTGACACCTCATATAATATGTATGGTATCTTCTTGAATAAAACCTCAATAATAAAAGATTTAGGAGTAAATTTTGATAGCTCTTTATCATTTTCCCAGCATATCAACTCTATTTCGGAAAAAGAGTACAAGATATTGGGGTTTATATTGAGAAACTGAGGAGACCTATCTGTTGATGCTATAAGGATAGTATACTGTTCATTGGTTAGAACTATCCTTGAATTTTCTTTTATAGTTTGGAGCCCCTTTTATGAGCTACCCAAGAACAAATTAGAACAAGTTCAGAGGAAGTTTGCTAGATATTGTTCCTTTAAATTTTCTGTACCTTATAGTTATGAGGATGTTTTCTTTCTGAACACCTTGGAGGAAAGAAGAAAAACCTCCGATCTTTGTTTCTTGTACAAAATTATTAATGGTATCGTGGATTTTCCTGGACTGATAAAATTAACAAATCTAAATGTTTCCAATAGAACTCTGCAGTGTTTAGAACTGTTTCATGTTGGATTTCATTGCACTAACTCCAGTATGTATGCTCCACTTATACGTTAATTAACCAGAAACTGAGTGTTGAGATCTTTTAAGGATTCAAATTAAAGTTTTAAAAAAAAATTTTAAATTGTTATGATATTAAGTGTATTATATATTAGTTTTTTAATCTGTAAATATATATTGACAATAACTCTTTTTTCATATATTTTATTATTATTTTCCATATATAATACTGTAATGGGGTTTCCCATATATATAGCAAATAAATAAATAAAAGCAATGCATCTCAAAAAGTTTCTTTGAATTGCTTCCAATTGATTGGAATGAACCTGAAATTAAAAATTCCAGAGTACACTACAAAATTCTAGTTGTGGCCTACTAAAACTGTGTAAAGATATTTTATTACTTTTTATACATCCCAAAACATTAAGATGATTTCAACTCTCTCCAACTTTATGCCATTTATATTAATTATATTTATATTAAAAATTATCCTAAACTAAATTTGATTTCATACTACTTTTAGATTTATTCAATAATGAGACTCATTTTATTATGATGAATTATGTATAAAATTTATTTGTGTCATCTTGCAAGTTTATGCTGTCATTTTCGTTTGTAATTTTTGAATAATATGTTCAATCATTAACAAAAATATTAAATAATAAAGGTGAAAGATGTTCACCCTAACGCACCATTGATTTCATTAGAAATACATCAGCCCATTCCAAAACATTCAACAGTTTATTCAACACTTGATATAACATAAACTAACAGATAGTTGGCAACAGTGAAGAATTCTTTAATCCACCGGCTTATAGCTTACTTGCGCGATTGTGCGGTTTTTTGCAGAATAAAAAAGAAAATCAATATCCGCCTCTCTTAAGGATTCAGTCTTTGATATATAGCTGACTAAGGCCAAAGCGGCACAGAAAGAAGGTTTTTCTGTGAAAAAAGGGAATATGTAGTGTCAGCTGTGGTCTGTAAAACCAGACGTCTTTATTTTATCCGTGATAACTATTGATATTCCATCCTGTTTGACATCATTGTTGGATAGGCGGATTAATGATACTGTTTTCTTTGCAGCCAACAACAAGCGCCCCAGCCGATAAGAGAGACATCAATAAAAAATTTCATCATTTTAGTTTTCACTACTTGTACCTGCGATGTGATATTCATGTTGAACAAGTTGTCACCAGATGAAGCCTCTTTTAAAATGTTTCTAACAGATGGATCTACCAAAGGTAATAGTAAATATTGCCTAATTTTAGAAATTTTATAATGCAATTGGGAAACAATTCTTCCAGAGTCTGACAAGTTTTCCAATAACTGAGTCTCTGTTTGTTTAGGTATATCCCCTTTTGTGTTTAGTACAACATTGAGTGCACAGCCAATTCCTGTTATGCCTTTACCTAACAATAGATGGTAGTTAGAGTGATCTGTATCTCTAGTTACATAGTTGGAAGGCATGAGAAATTTTAATTTGGGATTTGCAGTAGGGGAGGCTAGGAATTTGCAATTCTCAGGGATAGCATGTTTGCCCAGAGATTGTTGTAATTTTTTGTAAGTAATTCTATTTGTTAGTATGTGTGACCATCTCGAAGCCACTTCCTTGTCCAGCCTCAATTGATTGAGGATTATTTTTGAAGGGTCTTCTCTTAACAAGTACAAATCGCCATCTGACAATTCGACATCATAGTGGATGTCCAGAATGTCTTTGTTTTCGGGAGAGGCTGCTTTGGGGGAACCTCCTCCCGACACACATCTGCCCTGTCATTGAATGAAGACACAAACCATACTGACTACTTGTGTTATCGCAGTGCTAAATACCGAAGGGCTACAGCTGCTACTATCATAAACTTAAAATGGAGTTTCATCAGGCCTCTTATTTTTCCCATTCGCCTATAAACCTGGCAAAGGCAGGTTGAGTGAGCAGCATAGCGACCTTGCATCATGGCAATAGGGGTTAAGAAAGAAGGCTCGCCGCTGTTGTTATGAGCTCGCTGATCATGTTGTCTTTGTGTTCTTCATACAGAGACAGAGACAGACAAAGGGCGGGACCTGGTGTAACTGTGATGCAATGCTATGCCGACATTTTTCTCTTTTTAATTCCCTTTCAAGGTCGGCTATTTTCCTTCCGAGGCTTTGATTACATCTACTCTGAAAAGAACCCCGAGCTGATGATCAACTATTGGTTCTCTTTCTTGTTTATTTGCCCATTTGCTCTATACTGAATGGAAATTCTGTTACATAAAAATTTATTTGTACTTATATCAGATTTCCATAACATAACTGCAAACACATGCAACAAGGCAGATGCACCAGAAACGAATGAGGAGTATAATGGAACAGGAAGAGGTGGCAGTGGAGAGGGAACAGTACACAGGACCATACTACATAATTTTTATCAAAGATGTCAAGGACTGGATATGAGCATAAGTTCAAAGGAAGTTTTTGAGGTTTATTGCTTTTAAATTGAAAATTAGTAGCGATGAGATTAATTGTGATCAGCTACTAACTCTGCTTAATCTCGCACCTTTGGAAAAGAGACAAGAATATCAATTATTGTACTTTTTTTAAATTATATGGAATCTTATTGGCTATAAAGCTGTTATTGTCTGTTGCATGTTCCACAACGATATACCAGACAGAATAATTTATTTAATATTAAGTAGCATAGGACGAATTATGTTGTTAACAATCCAATCACTAGATTTTGTTAAGAAAAGTTAAAGTTTTTTCAATATCGTACAATAAATTTAAATATATCGTTCGTAACTCTTTGTGATGTGATATGTAAAAAGTACAAAATTATGTATTTTAAATTTGTCCAAATTGTTTATTTATCTGTTTTTAATTTTATTTATATTGAAATAGCAAGTCCATAAATATATTATTTATTTAATTATTTATTTATAATTCACCATACCGAATAGAGCCCCAATTAACCTCAAGCAAATAATTGCTTAAACTATTATAATCACAACTTAAAGTCATAGTCTCTTCATATTTTTTAAAAAGTTAAGATAGGGTAGTGCAAGTCATTTAATTCTAGGCTTAACTGTTTGACTGAGAGCTCTAAGTAGTCTAAAATGACAATTTTGACATATCATATTCTAGAAAACAGTTGAATTTAGGTATAGGAGGTATAAAATAAAATGTGTTTGGAATGTTCCAGTGATTTAAAAAAGTAACAATATGCAGGGTGATCTGTTAAAAAAAACTGTATGACATCATAATTATAACACAGATCATGTTACAATCAAATCATTATTACCAAAAGATCCAGCCAATTGAATTAATTTATTTGATGAGTAAAACAGTTTTTCCCAATTGTAAATAGATTTCAAGTTATTGAATTTATTTTAAGAAAATTTTTCACACTGTATATGTTGAATATCTACTCCCATGACACCCAAAATGTAATCCCCATGAGACACTAATACAGCCTATCTTTCCTGTAAATTTGAAACAAATCACTTTAACCAATCCCAAATTATCATAAATCCAAATTTTGTTTACACATAAACATACAGACATAATTTTTTTCTCTAAAAATATGTCTCTCATCCAGGAGCGAGTTCAGTATAAAATTTTAAAAAATATATTAGAAAAATTTTATTATCACAATACTTCTTCGATATAATAGCCCACATACTATCTATAATATAAAATGTGGGCTGAAAAATACATATTCATGTTTATTATATTAAGATTAAAAAAAAACTTTACCTATATGGCCTTGCAAAAATTGTTAACTCGTGTATTATAATTTATCATTTTAAAAAAATCACAAATATTACTCTGACTTTTGTCCTTTTATAAAAAATGCATACAAATCCACTAAATACTTTATATCTCAAAACTACTGTTTTGCACTTAGTTGTTTTAGGAGAGCAGGCTAGTCTTAAGAAACAGTATAATAATAAGACATAATTTATACAAATAACTTTACCCTCCAGTTGCCACTCTCAAACTATTTTGGCTTACACCGACACTATCAACACCTCTTTCATGGCCTCTCATTTGTATTTTGGGAACTACATTATCAGTACCTTCTTCCCATTCCCAGATAATACCTGTCTGATCATGGGATACAGTAATAAAACCTTTAGAGGGGTCGTTTTTGTCTATCCAAGCAACTCCCTTTACAATCTCTGTATGATCCTTTATGGAAGCAACTGCCTTTCCATGGTGGGTCCAAATGCTTAATGCGTTATCATAACAGCCAGTTAAAATCCTATAAAATAAAATAATGTATGTTTCTTTTTTTGTATTACTGCAAATAAAATAATCTTACCATTTGTCTGTACTTTGTATTGAAGAAACCCAATCATCATGTAAAATACTCTCTTGAGGTTCTGGTGCGGGAGTTCTCTCAATATACTCAACATCAACAGTTGACTCTGTTGAAATGTTTCTGTCATGTAAATGGTCACTTAAAGGTACTCTTAAAAGTTCATTAAACGCAAGGAAATCAAATTCTTTCGGCTTCAAGTAGTCTGCGCTGTTTTCTTTAAGCAGCTGGTTCAAAAGCTCGTTTAATGCTTTTGAATCGATGGTAGCAGGTACCGAAAGGGGTACATCTGGCACGGCGTAGCTATGAAATAAAAACCGATTCATCCATCACAAACCCTTAACGTTAACTTAAATATGTTTACACAACTTACATATCTTGGGTAGTAATTAATCTAATTTGAAGTTGACAGTCGCCAGAGTTCTGCATTTTTCCTGTAAAATAATTTTAAATGGCACTATGTTTACTTCTCTGACAGTGATGATTGTAATACAAGTTAGGTTAGTGAATGTGTTTTCTTCTTTTTTCTCTCTAATTTAATTATTGGCTTCAGTTCCTTTTTTTTTCGGTACGATTTACCAGCGTATTCTAGTGCATCCAGGTCACTAGTCGAATTCTTGATGATGTGCACTGGATGCGTATTTCCAATCATTATTTCAATAATTATTTCTTTTTTTACAGAATCACCGAGCTTAATTATTTTTTGAATTTAAGAGTCCTGATTACGAATCTGAAGTAAACATTTTTTGAGTTATACGTCTTCAAAATTCGTACACATTCTAGTCCAAAGAAAACTTTTTTTTCTTCCCACCATGTTCTAGCCCTAATGTTCCACTTTTCTTTCTTCTTATATATGAACATTGATTAGCTTTTTATGAAACAACTAGACAATAATAAAAGACTTTTCCTTCAAGTTGGCATCATGAAAAAACGTCGTGTTACAACTTTTAAAGAAAACACATATTAATTGATACAAATTACAGTAGCTGATAAGCACTGTAATACAAATCAAATATAGATATTTGATATTTTTTTACTACACTTCCTTGCTGATTTTCGTGATTTTTGACACATTGGTAGATTTTCGGTCGCTGATCCCGAATCCAAAGTCAAATCGATTCGGTAATGTTTCGTTTTTGAGTTATCCTTCTTCAAAATCTTAAATTTTACTTTTTAATGGTTCTCCTTTTTTCTTTAGAAAATATCCTTTCTTTTAGTATAAATTTGATGGAAGTGATTAAAAAACTATGTAATTATAGGAAATGTGTGCGGAGGTACCAGGTGAGTTGGTACCGGGTTAGCACCAGAGCCTTAATACAGAAGGAGATAACATTAACCAACAGCAAAGTGTATCACCCCGGAGGGCCGATGCTGAATGTTATTCTTCCGCCAGTGATGCACTTCGCTGTTATTCACCTTTTCCGTTAGGGCTTTAACGGTAATGCTTACGGCGTCTAACCTGGTGCTAACCCGGTACCAATCTACCTAGTGCGTTCGCGCTCCTGCAGCTACCGATGAACTGCAAAAACAGCGTAGTGCATCACTGGCGGAAATCTAACATTCCGCATCGAATCTCCGGGCCGATGCTAGCCCAGTACTAATTCACCTGGTGCCTTCGCGCATATGTATATTAGAAAATCAGTAACCTTCACAAGTTGGGCATGATCTAGTTGTCATAACTATACTTTTGTCCATAAATAATTAATAAGTTCGCTATTCTGAATCAGTAACAAAAACGGCATTAAAGTAAACTGCATTTTGTAAAATTAATCTTTTAGATATTTATATCAAAACGAGCGGCGGCGCCAATTTCGATTTACACTAAAAATTAAAATTTTAAATGTAGATGCATTCCCGCATTTTCATTTGTTTTTAGATTTCAAATTCAAATTACGTGATTTTCAGTAGCACTAACGTCAAAAAAAATTGCGGTTGACGCCGTTGACGTAGTGTAAAAACCATAAATTTTGAAATGTTTTTATTGCTCTATTACTGTGATTTTTAGTCATAAAGATATTTTCTAATCAATACACTGTTTAATATTATTTTCCTCCAATGTATGCTAAAAGAAAAAGTAATTCCTAAAGAAAAAAAGAAAATCCATCAAAAAGTTAAATTTCAGATTTTGAAGGATAACTCGGATCGGATTCGTGATTAGCGACCCGAAATCTACCAATGAGCCAAATATCACGAAAATCGGCTAAGAAGAGCTGTAGTAAAAAATTATATTTTATTACGTAGGTGGACCGGTACCATAAGAAGCGTCGAGGTACTAGGTGAATTGGTACGCTCTAATACAACGGCAATCAACACACACTAACCATCAGTAAAGTGCATCACTGGCGGAAGTCTAACATTGTAGACTTCCACCAGCAGTGGCGTATATAGGGTTGCCAATTTTGCAAAGAGCTAGAACGGGAGGCACAGTGGCGTGTTGTGACTAGGGCATTAATATGTTTTAACTATCGATAAACGGTATATAAAAACTATACAACAGATTTAAGTTATATTATCGTTAGTTCCTTCGGTATGGAGGATAACGTCCTGCAAAATATTGTTACGAATTTAGCCCTAGTTCTAGATTTGTTAAGATTTAGATGAATTTGTTTATTATTTGTTATTTTATTGAAGTAGACTTTCCTTAATTTTTATCAATGTAACGGCTATGATAGTGTCAAAAATTGTTCTCGAACGTTCTATTAGGCTTAATTCTTCTCACCCTGTAGTATTTAGATTATTCTAGAATTTTCTAGATCATTCCATCGTTTTCTAAAGGCTATATAAGCGTGCCCCGAGGCCACATTTTGATTCAGTTGTAATGGAGATTTCGAAGTGTTAACAACCTGAAATTGACAAGTTTAAAGTTACCTTAGTTACGATTGTTGCCCATTGCTAGCAGGACCATGAATGAAATACCTTTTTTTGGTAGATGGATGAAATTGATTAAATTATAATTTTTCTCATTCATTCTAACAAGTAATGTTTAAAAAAGCGGGAATCTCGCACCCCTACTCCCCTAGTGTAACAAAGTGAAAATTTCAAATTCACTTATATTCTCATACATCTATAAGCCTTATATTTGGTTAAAAGAAATATTATTTTTATTAAAATAAAACTCCATGCAGTATACATTTTTCCTACCCACTCGATTACACATAAAAACTAATTGTTATTATAAGTTATTGCTATCCAAATTACTTGAAATAATATATAAAGAGCTGTTTTTTAACCAAATGTTAGGACGATATATATTCTATAGTATAATGGTCCTTTATTGTGTATTCTTTAATCGTAATTCATTTTAATAATAAAGTTTAATAAAATCTTGCACCTTGATTCCCATTTAACCTAATAAGATAGAAAGATATGAATATACCAGAAAACAGTGGGTTACATAAAAATATATTTGGTACACTTTTGTAGATTGACAGGGCCATTCCAGTTACGTAGTGATGTAAAAACTCTCTTTCCTTGTCTAAGGTGTAACTATAATATAAAATACAAATATATTTAGGCAAATCGCCGCAAGTGTCGCCATAGATAGTATGATGTTGGGATTTAACCGATTTTTTAATCTTATGGTATACAAAAATAATGATTTTATAATCGGATCATCATATATATAGTGATATGTATTAATTGTATTTACATTTTACATCCGGCCTAAATCAAATAGTTTTCTGCCATATTACAATTTGCAAAAATTTGGAAGTTTGTCTATAAAAATATATGTTTTGTGTAAAAATATGTGCAGTGTGTTAAGATTTTTTGACTGTTTCCTTAAAAGAAATTATTTATTAAGTACATCATTAGAAGAGATTGAATTTAAAAACCCTAACTAGCACTTAGAGGGTGAAGATATGTACCTAGTACCTAAATTCAAATGTTACAAAGTCCTTATTGGAGTTGCAATGGCTATCTGAGCAAATAAACAGTTTTTTAAATTAAGATGATTTGAATTTTATATATCAATCAATCAATCAATAGCTTTATTGTCAAAAGTACAAAAAGTTCTTATGGACAAAGCATACAAACTACAAGTCTTTACAATCAACTAAACAGGAGAAAAAATATATAAATAAATTCATTTACAATAGTAACTAAGAATAGCTTGTCTCGCATAAATTAAATTAAATTACAATAGTAGTCAAATAGAACTAGTTAAAATATAAAATAGAAATACTAATAACAAACGAGAAACAAAAGGTTGTAAAACTTGCATATATAAAATATTACTTAACAAATACAATACAAATAATAGAACTAACAAACCAATAAAGACAAAGACAATAAGTGCAAATAAACATCAGAATAAAACAATACAGGACCCAACAATTACAAAGAACAAACAAGCGGGCGTTATTCTTATATTAACCTGTCTAAAAAATATTCATTCACAGAATAATACGCCCTCGAAACTAGCAGCCTTTTAGTAGTTCAGAGAAACTTCATTATGTAATTAATTTCCCTTAAGTGGATAGGGAGATGATTAAATATTTTTTTACTATTATAGATCACAGAACTTTTGATTAGGGAGGAGATTGGTATTTGAGGACGCGTAATATGAGAGCTTCGCGTTGAGTAAAATGACTGTGCATTTATTTCGTCTTGATGTTTTTGAAAAATTAGACATGCAGTTTCCAAGATGAAAATACATGGTAAAGTTAGTATTCTTCGCGATATAAAAATTGGTTTACAAGATTCATTAATTAGGTCTGATGCAATACGTATATCTAATGGCTCTTTTCTGTATCACAAAGATCGATTTAAACAAGTAGCCACTACAGGATCCCCAAAAACATATTCTGTATCTCAAATGAGATTCAACCAGCGCAAAGTAAGTGTTTCGGGCAGCAGACTCGTCCAACTCGCTAGAAACGATTCTAACGGCGTAACATCCCCTAGAGATCTTGTTGGAAATCTGTAGCATGTGTTGTTCAAATTTCAAAGCACTGTCAACAAGTCCGATAAACTTTACTGCATTTAGACTATCCGTCGCTTCAGAATCCAAAAACATACCCGTTAAGGCACACTTAAATGATAGTATATTAGTTTTAGATACATTGAGAGTTAAATAGTTTGCGCAGCACCAATCTTTAAAACTAAATCTGTATTTATGGTGTTCACCAGGCGTTTGGTACACTTATCATGCCACAAAATTGTGGTATCGTCAGCAAACATGGTAAAATTGCCACAAATGCCTGCATTGGGGAGGTCGTTTACATAGAGAAGAAACAAGAGCGGTCCCAATACCGACCCCTGTGGAACCCCCGATGTAATCTCTTGAATTCCCGATTGTCTGTCGTTAAACACTACTGTCTGAGTGCGACTCGAGAGATACTGGTGACACCTTGCCACCGGTATTTTCTCTTACCGATTTTACTAAATAAAACAATATTTACTGACTAAAAGGACTGTATTACTATGAGCTCAAATTTATATGTCACCAGGCCGACGAGCAGATGAAGAAGCAGGATGTATATAATTTTTTACAATGTTGTCAAGTCTTTTACATGTTTTGGGAGTTAACATAACCGCCGGCCTTGAAAGCTGTAGATTTCAAAGAAAATTAGCAACTTATAATCATAATAAGCAACTATCTCATCAATACAAAAAAAAAACAATTATTTTGAGGATAAATAGTCATAGTCTGTAGATACATAATAACGAAAACAGCGCAACTGACTTATTACTCACGCTTCATTTAGTTTCGGATTTGTAAAAATCATCTGTAGGGAGCACGCACAACTTTTGTATCGCACGTTTCACAACACCATTCACAGTACGAACACTGGCAACACGGATAGCTCCATCTGGTCCTGGATGTACAGCTAAGACTCTGCCCAATTTCCAGTTCATTGGACTGCTGACTTCTTCCTTCAAAACAACCAATTTCCCGACTTCGAGATTCTTGGAAGCATACTGCCACTTGTTTCGTTGTTGTAGCCCGTTCAGGTACTCAGAAGACCATCGTTTCCATACATGTTGCACAATTTGCTGCAGTAGGTTGTACTGGCTTAACCGATTGCTAGGTACATCAGCCACATCTCGCTGAGGCAATGCATTTAAGGCGTCCCCAATGAGGAAATGACCAGGGGCCAAGGCTTGAAGGTCATTGGGATCTGAGGAAAGCGATGTTAACGGTCGTGAATTCAAAACCGCCTCAACCTGAGCAAATATCGTAGATAAATCCTCAAAGGTGAGATTTCTATTTCCAATAATTCTAAATACATGATACTTTGCAGATTTTATTGCAGATTCCCACAAACCGCCTTGATGGGGTGATCGAGCTGGAATGAACTGCCATTCGATTTCATTTTTTAGACAATAATTTAGAATAGATTGATCGTTTTGAATTCTAGCAAACGCTTCACTAATTTTCTTCAACTCGTTATTTGCACCAACGAAATTGGTTGCGTTATCGGAATATATTTTTTTGCATAACCCGCGCCTAGAAACGAATCTCTTAAGGCAATTGAGGAACGAATCAGTGCTAAGATCTCCGGCTAATTCTATGTGAACCGCCTTGGTGGAGAAGCAAACGAACAAACACATATAGCCTTTAACAATAGACCTATTGCGTAATTTGCCATCTTTTAAATTAAACGGACCAGCAAAGTCGATGCCGCATACATAAAACGGCCTTTGTGCAATAGTACGGTCCCTAGGTAAGTCACCCATTTTCTGACTTAAAGATGGCGGATTTATTTTAAAACAAATACGACATTTTAATAAAACACTTCGCACCTCTCTCCTACCGCTTATAATCCAATAACGCTGCCTTAGTGAGGCTAAAAGCGTTTGCGTTCCAGCGTGAAGCTGCCGTTTATGCTGATCACAAATTATAAGTCTTGTTAGGGGGTGCTTTTGTGGTAGTATGATAGGGTGTTTTACACTATAAGGTTCAGAAGAATTTTTTAACCGCCCTCCTACTAAAATTAATCCATTTTCATAAAAGGGGTCTAGAGATTTAAGTTTACTGTGTTTCGATACATACCCTTTGTTTTTAAGCGAAATTATTTCTGAAGTAAATTCTTGTGCCTGGGCTATTTTTATTAAAAGAAGTAATGCATTATTTATCTCAAAATTTGATAAATTTTTATTTAAAACCCTATCTTGAGTTTTAAGCCTTGCATTGTTACAAAATCTTAAACACCAAGCTATTAATTTGGTTAACGTATATAAAGAACCTTTTAGATTAAAAAACAGATTTATCTGGTACAATAGTTAAAAGTGTAATTTTTTGTCTCCGTTTTTCCGGTAAATCTTTAGATTTTCTAAATTGACCTTTAGGCCATAATTCTTGTGGCTGTTTCAACCACGTTGGCCCATACCACCAAAGTTCGGACTCTTTAAGGTGATTAGGGCTTATACCTCGAGATATGATGTCAGCCGGGTTATCTGAAGAACTGACATGATCCCACTGTTCTATAGTGGTTAAACTTTGAATTTCTGCTATACGATTAGCAACGTAAACCTTCCATGTGCTAGGTTCCTCAGCTAACCAGCAAAGAACTATCGTAGAATCAGTCCATAAAAAAGTTTGATTTATAACTACGTCCAACGCGTTTGTTACCTTATGAATGAGTTGAGCTAACAACAAGGCACCACAAAGCTCAAGCTTTGTCAATGAAGTAAATTTGAGTGGCGCAACGCGTGATTTAGCACACAATAGTTGAATCATGAAATTCCCCTGCCTATCTGCCGATTTCAAATACAAGCACGCTCCGTAAGAGCTCTCACTTGCGTCACAAAATCCGTGCAATTCTATATAAATTACATCATTTATAATACATTGTCTAGAAATTTTAATATATTTCAAAGTTTCTAATTCTGTATAAAACTTGTTCCACAGCGTCAACGATTCTAAAGGTATGGCTTCATCCCAACCTAATTGCAGCCGCCATAATCTCTGCAATAATAACTTTGCTAAGATAGTGACTGGTCCGACCAAACCAAGTGGGTCAAATATTTGCGATATAATAGATAAAATTAACCTTTTTGTAACAGAATTACATTGCCTGGTTTTTATGACATATTCTAAGGTATCCCTATTTGCGCACCAAAAAACACCTAGAGTCTTTTTCGTGTCGTTGTCAGTAATAAAATAACCAGAAGTATTGTCATTGTCAGCAGACAACTCTTTAAGTACCTTAGGTTTATTAGAACACCACTTTCTAAGTGGAAACCCATATTCTCCTAAAACCTTTGCCAATGAGCGTCCTAATTCTATTGCCTTAGAGACAGAAGGAACAACCATTATTAAATCGTCTACATAGAAACATTTTGATATAATTTTACTTAATTCTGGAGATTTTTCGCGAATATTAATTGCAATTTCTTTCAGACACCTTGTTGCTATAAAAGAAGCGCTAGCTGTGCCGTAGCTCACAGTATTAAGTCTAAAATGCTCTACGTTTACACTAGGGTCTTTTCTCCAGACAATCCGCTGCAAATCACGTTGTTCTGGGAGTACATTTATTTGCCTATACATCTTAGCGATGTCGGCAGTGACTACAACTTCATGCTGACGGAATCTGACCAAAATTTCAAATAGTTCGTCCTGGATAGTAGGACCGATTTTTAAAACGTCGTTTAATGAAATACCCGTGCTCGATTTTGCGCTTGCGTCGAATACTACGCGCAACTTAGTGGTCGTGCTAGCGTCATTTAACACTGCGTGGTGAGGTAGATAAAATACGTTGCGGTAAGTTTCTATTTCACTATCGGGGATTTTAGTCATGTGACCTAAACTACCGTACTCTTCGATAAAACTAACATATTTTTGTTTAAGCGACGGATTTGTAGCAAACTTCTTTTCTAGAGAAAATAGCCGATTTTGTGCCTGTTCCAACGATTGACCTAAATTTTTAACGTTTTCTTTTACCGGTAAGCTAACACAGAATCTACCAGACTCGTCTCTGCATAAAGTTTCAACGAAGTACCTTTCACACTCTAACTCTTCACGGGAATATATGTTAATAGTAGGAAATTCTTCAATAGACCAAAATCGCTCCAACTGATTTTGAATATTTACAGTACTTAAGTTACATTGAAATCTATTAGTATTTTGATCGTGTTTACTGTACAGAGGACCTGCCAATACCCATCCAAAAACGGTTTTTTGAAGAACTGGTTTGCACTTTCCTAATCTAATTTGACCTGCGCATAACAAATCGTAAAAAATGCCTGCACCTAACAAAATATCAATGCGTGCTGGAGTCGAAAAGTTAGGGTCTGCTAGCTTTAAATGAGGTATATCGAGATGCGATTTATCAAAAGAACATGATGGAATATTAGCCGTTATGTTTTTTAATACTAAGAAGGAAACGTTCACTGAATAATTATTGTAAGCGGATTTTACCGTACTGGTTACCTGACGATTTATATTGGTAAGCATTTCATTAATTCCTGATATGGGTACGTTTATTTTATCGATTTTTAAACCTAATTCTTTTGACAAGTCTTCTGATACGAAGTTAACCTGTGACCCGCTATCTAAAAGAGCCCTACAACGAATAAATTCATTATTCGAGTTTCTAATTTCCACTACCGCAGTAGATAAAATTATTTGACTAGGCCTATTTGGATTACTACAGGAAGTGGCGACAATAATTTTTCCATCTTGCGAATCATCCCCCAAAGTGGGTACCTCTATGCAAGCATGCGAATGCTCTTGTTCTACCTTACGCTCCAATGACTGTTTGTTTTCTGAGTGTAAAATAGTGTTGTGCCTACCATTGCACTTTCTACAACCCCTTGATCTACAATCCTTTACAAGGTGGCTAGATCTAAGACAATTTAAACACAGTCGTAATTTTTTAACATTTTCAATGCGTTGTTCAGTCGAAAGGGAAAGAATTTTATCGCAAAAATAAACGAAATGAGTACCCTTACAAAACTCACACTTCAACTTCGTATTATTATCCTCTGTTATCGCATACGCCCCTTTCGCGTACATATTGCTACTACGGTTTGTACCTTTAGGACTTATTCTGCTATTAAAACCTATTGTTCCTAAAACTCTGGCTTTATTTTCTAGAAATTCTGTGAAATTACACAAAGTAGGATTCCCTTTAAACTCTGATATCGATTTTTCCTCCCATTCTTTTTTACTTCCTACGTCTAGTTTCCTACTCATAAAAAATATGATTAATCTGTCCCATTTTTCAACAGGTTCTCCAAGTGTTTTTAACGCCCTTATGTGTTTCTCAATATTATCGGCCAACCCCTGTAGTAACTGATGAGATTCTTCTTTCAACCAAGGAGCGTCGAATAGAGCTTTCAGATGTGACTGGATAATGATAGGCTTATTAAAAAACCGCCTTTTTATTAAATCTAAAGCTACCTGATAATTTGCGTTAGTTATTTCTAAACATTCCAATGCCCTGCGGGCTTCTCCTTCGAGAGAATCTAACAAGTAATATAATTTCTGTATGTTTTCTAGACTAGCATTATTGTGAATCAAAGTTTCAAAGGTTTCAAAAAATTGCGGAAATTTATCATATTCCCCGCTAAATTTTGGCAAACCTATATTAGGAAGTTTCGCACTGCTTACTGGAGCATTACCTTGCTGTTGAAAACCTGAAAATGATTGTGGCAAGTTCATTCCTACATTTACGCTTTGGTCTACTATATCAAAACTATCTATATGTGTTTTGGCCGTTGCTAAACAAGAATAAAATTGTTGCTCAAAGTCATTACTGTCCTTACTATTTACTCTAGACGAATCTAGAAGTTCGATTTCAATTTCTGTTTCCTCAAAATCTTTTAAGAGAGATTCGATTCTTTGCATTCGAAGTTTTAATTCAGACAGCTGTGTTTCGTCTTCGAATTTGGAAACAAAAGCGGCAAAGTTTTTAAGCTGTTGCTTGACTTTATCTCGCTTTTTCAAAAATCTGTTTATTTCTTCAGCTTTATCCGCCTCTGCCGTTTTTCTCCCCATTTTCGGATTTATTTTAAGACAGAATGTAGTTAAATAAAACTGTGCAGCGATATCTAGAATTCAAAACAACTAAAGAAATTAGTGACAACCTGGCAACCGCGCTAGATGAGCTGAACGTGACGCTACGAAGGTCTGCTTTTGTTACGCAATTGACAGACAGCTGACTAATGCAACAATGTTGAGCTACTACGCACCGACAAATAGTACCTTCTAAAATGTCTAAATTATACTATGGTAAAATGTTTTACGGCAACTAAAGCAAATCTAAACGTATTTGGACTAATGGCAATATATTCTAAATCACCCATCAACACGTTTTCCTGTAAAATTTATTCTAATGAATCAGCGAGACTGATCCCAAACTAAAACTACATTAAAAGGAGTGCGGGCGATACACCGTGTCTAAGTAGGAAAAGGATGAATGGATGATGGATAGAGACTTACGTGTGCATTGCTTCCCGCCGGCCTTGGCGTCCCTAATTTTCGACAAAACACTGCCGAAAAGCTTACTAAATCCGGCTCGATGGAACATCAAATGGTGACACCTTGCCACCGGTATTTTCTCTTACCGATTTTACTAAATAAAACAATATTTACTGACTAAAAGGACTGTATTTCTATGAGCTCAAATTTACATGTCACCAGGCCGACGAGCAGATGAAGAAGCAGGATGTATATAATTTTTTACAATGTTGTCAAGTCAAGTCTTTTACATGTTTTGGGAGTTAACAAGATACGATGAAAACCATTCGCGGCACCCGCCCCAAAATCCACAGACTTCAAGTTTGCTCAAAAGCACTCCATGATCTATGCAGTCGAATGCTTTTGTGAGACCACAGAATACTGCCGCTGCAACCTCGCCATCATTGAGTGTAATATATAACTTCTCTAGAAAGGAGAATATGGCATCGTTGGTATTCTTAGATGACTGAAAGTCAAATTGAGGCACGCTTATTATATTATGTTTATTAAGAAACTGTGTCGTACGCTCTTTCACCAATCTCTCAATCAACTTGGCAAGTGTCGGAAGTAAATGGATTGGTCTGAAGTTAGATGGCTCCTCCGCGTCCCCACCTTTGAAAAGTGAAACAACTCTGCCTAGTTTCAGAAATGTCGGAAAATTTCCAGATGAAAGAGACCAATTTATAGCCTCAGCAACTATGTGAAATGCTTCATTCGGAATGTGCAAAAGTATTTTTATCGAAACACCGTCCCATCCTGAAGTACTCTTATTCTTTTTGGCAGTGCACATCTTTCTAAGCTCAAACACGTCGGTTGGATGAAAAAAAATGAATCAACCACATTCACTCCTCGTAGATACTCTAGAGGATTCTTGGTACTCTGGTTAGAGGCAGCCAAATTTCGCGCTACAGAACAGTAATAATCATTAAGTTCGTTAGAGTCTAAATTCGAATCACATCTAGCCACGCGCTTTCCCTTTAGTTCATTCACCACAGACCAACACTCTTTCTGTCTATTACTGGCTGTTGCAAGTCTGCGATCAAAGCATTTTCTTTTGGCCACCTTTATAGTTTTTCTGTATAAAGTACGATATTTGTTGTAATAGCATATAAAACTTTCGGATAACATAAAATATTTTCGAATATAATGAAGACATCTCATATTACGTGAAGATGTCCTTAATCCTCTTGTAAACCATGGCTTTTTACGTTTCATTTTAATTTTTTTAATTGGAAATCCAATGTTAAAGTTCTGAAGTAAAATGTTGTGGAAAGTTTCAAGGGGGTATATTGACCTGAGGACCATATTCCAACTAGCAGTGGAGCATAGTTGTGCAAATCTATCATAATTCTTTTTTTGTATATAACCTACCCATACGTATTGCAGGCTTTGGTTTGTCCAGCGTCAGCTTAACTTTGCACGAAACTGCCGCATGATCAGACAAGCCTGCACTTACTACTTGTGTGTCGACATTGTCTTCATTGGGGTTAGAACAAACATAGTCAATTAGGGTCGATGAACTATCAGTAATACAGGTAGGCTCCCGTACATGCATACACAAATTCAGAGACTTGAAAAGATTTCAGAGTGACCGGGTTTGTGCATGTGATCTATTCAAAAAATCAACGTTAAGATCTCCTGTTAGCGCTATATATGCATGCAAAGGTAGCCTAGACAATAGAAACTCTAACCTATGTAAAAACAAAGAAAACTCAGTCAGGTGACTTGTACAAACAAACAATGTAGACATTAAGCTTGGACGAATAAACAATGGAAAACATAGCATTAAAAGAACATCTTCATGAATTAAAATCATAGTTCCGCCACCAATAAAATTTGTTCTGGAAAATTTAGACAAAACTATATAATTAGATAAAGACAGTGTTTCTTGCTCTTTAGGCCAATGCTCAGTTAAAATCAAAATATGTGGATTAGCTATACTATCTAAAAATAATAAAAATTCGTCGCTTTTGTTTCTAATTGATTGGACATTTAACAACATAATCGAGACTGTCGACGTTTTTTACTGTAAAAAAACATTATTGTCCAAATCAATATTCACAGTTGGGTGATTATTGAAGATATACTCTTGTCTGTTAATTACAACGTCACTATAAGAAGGCTGACCATACCAAGATCTCTCGTCTAGATGCAGAAAATGATCCATAGATAAAAAGACCGTATTATTAACGTCATTATAAATAGAGTTTTGGATTACTACATTACTTTCGCATATAAAATTGTTTAACACTTTACGATTTGCTGCCAAGGCGGAACCAACCACAATCAGATTAGTTTGCGAAGACAGAGCTAACAATTTTATTACAGACTTTTCTGTGATTGGTCTCCCCTTTAAGGCATATTCACATTCTACAAAAACTAATACATAATCATTCTTTGTCAAGCGTTTCCCAATATTTAACGTTTCAGTAACAGTGTCATCAAAAAGCATACCTTTTTTAAATTGGCAGTTGATATCAAAGCTGCTATTTGTGTATTTTTTTAAAAGCGTAGAACAACCTCTAACACAAGCACTTTCACCAACAATCACTAATTGTGGTTTTGTAGTTCTTTTATTACAAATCGGTTTTACTCCAGAAGATTGCACGTCATCAGGTCCCTGCGATTCAAATTTCTTTAGCTCTCCTCTCAACTGCTGAAGCTCCTCGAAATACACTAAGTTACTATGCTCCAGAATTCTAATCGAATCAACCATACTTCGGTTAACAGCGTTTAGTTCTTGAATATCTCTTTCAAGCTCCTTATTTTTCTTCGTAAAGTTGTCAACGTCCTCATTCAATTTCACATTGATGCTACGTAAACCAACAATATCTGTGTTTAGAGTCGTAATTGTTTCCGCCTTGTTCTTTAGTTGCTCCAAGAATTTATTCTCTGTGTCGATTACATCTTCAGTAAAGTCCTTGGTGCGTCTTTTTTCTCTTTTTAGAAAGTCATCCTTTTGTTTTAATTGTTTATTAGCATCTTGAAGTTCCTTTTTAAGAATATCTATTCCGTGTTCATATTTGGTCTCCATTTGCTCCAATTTCTCATCATAATCTCTATGCAACTTCTTGATTTCAGACCTTAACGTGCTAAGTGTATCAACAGTTTTTTCTACTACGACTTCACTATACTTTGGACAAATAATTTTATGTCTATTGATTATTTCAAATGATAATCTTTCTGTACAACTCTTGTGGAAAACATTGTGGCAAACTACACAAAAGTAATTTTCAGTTTTCTTTACCTTTGGACAGCACTTGAAGATCGTATCTACTTCCGACATTGTCACAGGTGAGAAAAATAAAAATATGTTGTTTAAAGTTGTCCTTGCTAATAGCCGCTAATATCTTGCATTGCAAAAACTCTTCTTATACTGAATGATTTGAATTATTCTATCATAAAAATTATTTCTTAATATTCAGATATATGCAAAAAAGGGAAGATTAGTATTCATGTTAATTCCAATTTACAATATTGGGATCTTATCAGTAAATTTGCATATTTTATAGGAATGTTGAAAGAAATAACAAATTTTTTTTTTCAATGTTTCATTCAAAGAATATCCTTTAATTTGCCTTTTATTTCTTCAAATAATGTGACTATTTCAAAGTAAATGGTTTGGATACTATCAGAAGATATACAGTTTTCAACAAGCAACAAAACAATACTAGACACATATGTTTCAAGGATAAATCCACTAAAACCGGCACTTTAGTAGGAGCACTACACTGACTCACCCAGATAATGGAAATATGTGAATAGAAGGTTCTAGCTATATTAGTTCTCGCTTCCCTATAAAAAAATAACCTTTTAAAGTATTTTAGTCTTATAGACCTTTCTCTTGTGAAAAAAGGGGCAATAAGCACCATAGTAGCCGGTTTCAAATTTAATTAAAGATGATGACTGGAGAAATGACGTCTCCTCAGAAACACTTAAGAGGAATTGCGGAGCGGAGATGTGAACCCTGCGTTTCATACTCACTGTTAATTTGTTTTTTCTCTTCTATTTTCTCAAATTTTATTCTGCAAACGTAGAAAGGAAATTCCCCGACATAAAGAACTTAAAAATAAAACAGCGAAATTTATTAGATATTTCTACAAGCGTACGTTTATTGTATTTACAAAGAGTAAATAGGTTAAAAAACTATTATGCTGTTTAATTTGAATATTTTATTTCAATTAATAAAAGTAAAAGCTGTTTTGGGGATTTTAATTTTTTTCCTAAACTACCGATTTTTCACATTATCTACCGACATCCGCTCAAGCGATCTAATCTACCGACTATATTGATTGACAGGTTGGCAACATTGAACTTAGCATACGACGCCATTTTGAATATTGTATTACATTTGTAATTTATATTGTAGGTCATTTTGGGTAGTGGTTTGTGGTATTTGAGAATGTGATGGTATTTGTATTTAGGGATATAATGTGTATCTATGTAAGACTGCTTTGAAACAAAATTTTACTAATCTGTGGTTTAAAATTAACGTTTCACATAACATAGTATTTAAACAGAGTTTTTTACACGAAGATATATCTATTATGGATCTTTCAACTATTTTACCCACACCTATTCAACCAATTTGGGATAGAGACGATGAACGAAGGAAAAGAGCTGCTCTAAAGCCAGTCACTTCCTTAGTTTCTGCACAAGCTATTGCACCTCCATATGGGCAACGGCGGGGTTGGGTGCCACGAAATGTTACGGATTATGGAGATGGTGGAGCCTTTCCTGAAATACATGTCGCCCAATATCCCTTGGAAATGGGGCGAAAGAAAAATGCCACTTCAAATGCCTTAGCTGTACAGTTGGATGCAGATGGTAAAGTTAAGTATGATGTTTTAGCCAGACAAGGGCATGGAAAAGAAAAAATTGTTTATTCGAAGTTATCCGATCTTTTACCTGTGGAAGTTGTAGCAGAAAATGATCCTTCCTTAGAGAAACCTCCTCAGGAAGAAATAGAAGATGTTACTGAAAGAACTAGACAAGAGTTAATGAAAATTACTAATTCTAAAATAGCTGCTGCTATGCCTGTTCGGGCAGCAGATAAACTAGCCCCTGCACAATTTATCCGCTATACACCTTCTCAACAAGGAGCTGCTTTTAATTCAGGGGCAAAGCAAAGAGTTATTAGACTTGTGGAAGCACAAGTGGATCCTATGGAACCACCAAAATTTAAAATCAATAAAAAAATTCCTAGAGGTAAGTTAGAGTGAAAAGATTTTTATTTTATGTAAGAGGTGTGCTACAAACCTTTGTCTATAATTAGATTTGGATTAATTCCATGTTAACCCTGCACTACTTGCTTTATGTGCATTACCCTCACATTTTGTGAAATTGGTGTCTTGAGGTTCTTAAAATTAGAACAAAGTCAGTGTTAACTGACTTTCTAAATGTATTTTCCAAAATACTGCCACATGTTTAGTATTTAGTGCATCCTGCTGCTTTATTCAGAGCAGTTGTCACTTTAGTACAGGCATCTAGAACATTTCTCACGGAAGTTTTCATGTAATATATTTTTCACAAACTCAAATACACTAGTATTTCAAGTTTGGCATACTTAGTCCTATTTGTCACATGAGATGTCTCACACGTAAGTTGTAAATTATTAGGATGTGTTCTCCAGGGTTAAAACTGGATACAATAATATTGGTTGATATTTTTTCATCCGATCATATCTCACAGGTTTTGTATCTCGGTTTTTATATTTAAGCAAATTTTATATGAAGACAAGGGTTGCTTAAGTAATGTATTATAAAATTTATTGGAAATCATCAGTTCAGACATAGAATGTAAATTAAATCAGACAAAAGCATGTTATAATAATATTCTAGGCAAAAACGTCTCATGATAGTATTGTGTACAATAAATTAAAATGATAAAAATATGTGAAATACAAAAGAAATTAAAAAAATAAATAAAATTGTCAAAACAGTCTTTAGAAGGCAAGGAACATAATCAGGGTTATTTTTTGACCTTGATTCTGTAGATCAGGTCTTTTTTGTTCGAGATAATTATTGGCTATGGAGACAGGAGTAGTCAATCGATTATGATAAAAGTTAGTAAATCTTAAGGAAATATATAATATATATATATATATATATATATATATATATATATATATATATATATATAGTTGTGGATTTGACCGGTCAATTGATTGATAGACATAATTTTTAAAATACCATTTCACACAATCAAAGCCAAACTTAAAATAAAACTTTATTCTCAAATAACATCATATTTAACGATGGAAACCTAAAAAAGATTAACACTTAAAAAAAGAAACTATGTTTTTCAGTTAATTTATTTATGTAGCAATGTAGCTAATGGTAAATTCTCATCTTCGGACCCATTGGACGCTAGCTGCTCAGCCTCGGATGCTAGCTGCTCGGCCTCGGCTTCGGAAGATGAAGATACATCAGCTTCGGAAGATGAAGATTATGATCCATTACTTTTCCAGATTTATCCATTATATTTAAGTTATATTTAACATAAACTAATTTTCCGGATCTTGTAGTGGTAAGTCTATTCTTAATTTGCTGTGGACAATTCCCCATGTTATTTATTCATAAAAATACACTACAGAATCAGGATTCTAAATGGTATACAAATATATATAAAAAAAAAAAGAAGATAACACAAAAACTAAAAGAGAACAACAACAAATTATCTGCAATACTACAAAAGATGCAAAATGCAAATTAGTAAAATAAAATAAAATGATTAAGTTGTGCCGAACTTCAGGAATCTTTTGAGGATAGGAAGACTCATGTTGAAAATGTCGCAGTCATTATAAAATTTGTTGTGGTTGTGACATAGACGGTCAATAAAGGAATTTTGGCCGTAATTGGTGCGGTGTCTTCTAACGAAGAAAAGGGAGGTATGCCGTGTGTGTCGAACTGGAACCAGAAAGCTTACCCGACCCAGCAAGATAGGGCAGTTGATAGTACCGTTGAGAAGTTTAAAAGCAAACAGAAGGAGAGCTTGTCTGCGTCTTTCAGCTAAGCTTTGCATACCACAAAGGAGTAATCTCGTACTATAATTTACATTTTGATATGGAAAGTGAAATTTACTTAACAAGTAATTAGAAAATTTGTGTTGAACTCTTTCAACTCTCTCGATGTGGCATGCATAGCGAGGGTGCCAAATGATGGAGCAGTATTCAAGGTAGCTCCTGACAACGCAGTTATACAGTGATATGATGGCCCTGGTGTCGTTGAAGCATCGGGAGTGCCTCCTGATAAATCCCAACATTCGGAAGGCCATGCATACAATGGAATCGATATGCTCGTTGAAGGTTAACATACTATCAAATGTTACACCTAAGTCATTAACTGTTGACGAAACCTCTAGGAGTGAGTCGTTAATCCTGTAAGTATTTAGTATGGGGTTCTGGGATCGCGAGAAGTGAATACAGGAACACTTAGCTATATTAATAGTGAGAAGGTTTGTCTTGCACCAAAAGACAAATCGGTCTAAGTCAGACTGTAGTGCAGAATTGTCCAAGCTGTTGGATGTGAAAATTTTCAGGTCATCGGCGAAAAGAAGACATTTGCTGTTAATAAAGCAAGACGTGACATCGTTGATAAATAGGAGAAATAAAATTGGGCCAATGTGGGACCCTTGAGGCACTCCGGACGCGACTGATATGACACGAGATACCAAATTATGTACTAAAACACATTGTTTACGGTTACTCAGATAGGAGCTAATCCAGTTCAAATAATTGCCTGATATTCCAATGTCGGAAAGCTTTCTTAGTAGCAGCCTGTGACCCACACTGTCAAAAGCTTTCGACAGATCGGTATAGATAGAATCGACTTGCTGGCCAGCTTCAAGGGAGGAGACTAGGTAATCTTGATAAATGGCGAGGTTGGTTGCTGTGGATCGGCCCCTATAGAATCCATGTTGGTTTGGTGAAATGTAATTAGAGTAAGTGGCGAATATTTCCTCGGTCAGAATAATCCTTTATTAATAGCACAAAAGCTAGAGAAATATACAAAGAACAAACAAATACAATAAATTTTACATGTGTCACATACAGATTAGATAACATTAAATAAAATTTACAATTAAAATTAAATAACAATACTTTCTTTAACATATTCTATACAGGATTTCTTAAAAATTATTAGACTAGGTGATGATTTTATGTGATCAGGAAGTTCATTGTACTGCCTTAGACCTTTATAAAACAGACTATTCTGACTTGAACTACTAGTGACGCTATTTATATAAAAATTATCCTTTGAACGAGTATTATTTTATTTTATTTTATTTTATTTATATATTCCCACGGGCATATAGCCCATTACAAAGAAAAAATGTTTAGATTATATACATATTACAAAATGCAAATTAATACACACATTAACAGTTAGTCACTTTATCACATTTGAATAGAGAAACAAAATACAATCACAAAGTCTATATTACAAATTAAGACGATTCAATTCTTTTAGAAAGACTGTGCGGGAATTAAAAAAGTCCAAAGAAGAAGAGTGCTCATTGGCCAAATTTGAACATCTAGTTAAATAAGAGTTCTGGCCATAGTTAGTTCGGTGAAAAGGTACCCAGAATGGCCGCGCGGAACGGGTTAACCTAGAAGGTACGTGAAGACCTATTTCATTTAGTAAGGATGGGCACATCACGGTGCCGTTCAAAATTTTATAAAACAGCTAAAGGTCGTGCGATGTTCTACGTGATGATAGTGAATTAAGATGATATTCCTGCTGCAGAATATTGTAACTCAGAACTTGGGGCTGGCCAGATTTGAATGCTAAAAATCTAAGAAATGACCTTTGAACTCTCTCAATGGCGTTTATATGTACTTGATAACAAGGTGACCATACAGATGATGCATATTCAAGATGAGGTCTGATAAGGGCACAATACAAAGTTCTGATGGCTTGTAGATTGTGAAAGTCATGGCAGCATCTCCTGACATAACCCAACATTTGCAGTGATTTGCTTGTGATAAACATCACATGGTGAACAAAGGAGAGCTGGTTATCAAAAACAACTCCAAGGTCTTTTATCTGTGATACAGAGCTCAATGGAACATCCTTGATGGTGTAAGGAAAGTTAGTTATGTTTTTCCCATGCCCAAAGACAATCCAGTGGCATTTAGAAACGTTTAAGTCCATACAATTGGCACCGCACCACGCGACAAATCTATTTAGGTCAGACTGAAGCTGTTCACAATGATCCCTATTAAGCACCTTTAGAAAGAGTTTAAGGTCATCTGCAAAAAGAACAAAGTTACCAAAGTGAAAACATTCTTGAATATCATTGATAAAAACATTAAATAACAGGGGCCCCAGATGGGATCCCTGTGGAACACTGGATTGAACTTCAATATCTTTAGATGTGTAACCCTGAACGCGAACCCGCTGAAGGCGACCAGTCAAGTAGCTATTTAACCACTCCAAAAGAGAACCACCGACACCCAGAGCCCTCAGTTTGTGAATCAATATTTTATGATTAACGCGATCGAAAGCCTTGGAGAAGTCAGTGTAAATGGAATGAACCTGACACCCACTCTCCAAGGCCTTCAACAAATAATTACTGT
Source organism: Kuschelorhynchus macadamiae (assembly GCA_030620095.1). Taxonomy (NCBI): domain Eukaryota; kingdom Metazoa; phylum Arthropoda; class Insecta; order Coleoptera; family Curculionidae; genus Kuschelorhynchus; species Kuschelorhynchus macadamiae. Next base: position 125,664 of record JAUTXW010000707.1, read on the forward strand.
AAGTGAGCAGATTGAGCTCAGTCGAAGACCCCGGGCGGAACCCATACTGTTGGTTGATCAAGTCCTTACCCAGTATGGAAGAAAGGTGGTCACAAACAAAAGTCTCAAACAATTTAGGGATAGTGCTCAAAATGCTTATGGGTCTATAGTTTGTAACACTTGACCGGTCACCTGATTTGTAAATAGGGGTAAGAAAACTAATCTTCCAACGAGAAGGAAAGCAGCCAGAACTAAGTGATAGATTAAAGATAAAGCAAAGGGGTCTGGCTAAGATAAAACTACAGTGTTTGAGTAAACATGGAGGGATTCCATCAGGTCCAGGGCCCTTACGGACATCCAGATTATTTAATCTAGTATAAACATCTGAAATGCATATATTAAGGGAAGAGATATTGTTATTATAATTATAAGGAGGTAAAACAATTTTAGATACATCACCCGAGTTGCTGGAGTAAGTACTTGAAAAAAAGTCAGCAAAGAGGTTTGCAATTTCAATTCCAGAGCTGCTCTTTCTATCATTATAAGTGAGTTCACCAGGTATACCAGGCACCTTCCTCCTAGAGTTGGCAAAGCTCCAAAATTTGCGAACATTTGTTCTTAAGGCCGATTCAACATTGTATATATAATCCCTATAAGCCAGTCTCTTGCACTCTGCTCTGAGTCTAGAAAACTCTAAGTAGTCCGAATGAAGACGAGTAATCTGAAACTGCCTATGAGCACTCTTTTTCTGGATCACAATATTTTTAAGGTTATGATCAAACCATCTGTGAAAGTTCCTGTTAGAAAACCTTTTAAGAGGCACATAAACATCAACTGCCAAACAAAGTACATCATAAAATATGTCAAGCAAAACATCCAAGGGTTTATCGGCAAGTAGGCCATCCCAGCTGATATGACTCAAAAAATCAATACAACCAGGATAATCAGTTGAATCAAAGTCCCTGTAATAGTCTTCACCAATTAACTCATTTTCATTGTTTACATTTGGCAATCTGACATCGAAAACCAGTGGTGGATGGTAGCCATCGGAAGGTACAAGGGGTGCATCAGACACCCTCACCCGAATGTTTGGGTCGGTTCCCAATATAAGGTCCAAGATTGACTCCAAAGAATTGTTATTTGTATTACACTGGTATAAGTTATGATAGGAGCACAAGTTTGACATGACAAGTATTGAATCCACCTCAGCCGGAGGGGCACCTAGACCAGCCTCAGCAGTAGAACCCATATCAAGTTTTCCCCACTCGCAGTGAGGGAGGTTGAAGTCACCAGCAATATACACATCAGCATCCAAATCCTCGGTAATTGCATCAAGGCTACTACTAAATAGTACATATGTTTCAGCAGGTGACTTCGGAGGACAGTATGCTGTACATACTAGTAGCTTACTTTTGCCAGCTTCTAGTAACACAAAAAGTTGCTCAATGTCCGGTGAAGATGGCAAACATTTGCTGATAATAGTCTTTTTAACGGCAATCAACACACCACCTCCACGGGTGCAAGTACTGCTGGCAGATGAACGATCTCTTCTATAAACATTAAAGCCCTCGAAGTGTAATTCAGAGTCATAAAAGTTGCTGTTCAACCATGTCTCTGTCAGGATGATAATGTCATGCTCAGATGTTGGAATAGTTTCCAGAAGGTAGCTTAGCTTCGTTCTAAGGCCCCGGACATTTTGATAGAACACTGATAAATTATTAAAGTGCCTTAATTGTGAGGAGCTCTTGGCTGCCGATTGGCGTTTTTTGGCACAACCCTTGGTATGCCCATATAGTAATTAATGTGAAGGTCTCTTTCGCCATTTTCGAGCCTTCCTTTCATATCTTCTTTAGCTGCCGCTTCAAGTGCTGGCTGCTGCTTTGTCAGGTCAGAATTTAAGAAGACTTTTGTGTTTTTCAATTTATGTCTGTTTTTCAAGAGACTAATGGCATCCCTAGAATCCGAAAGAATGATTTTTAATGCTTTTCTGTTGTTTTTGTTGGGTTTACCTATTCTTTCTAGGCTTTTTATGGTTACTGGACTGCCCAAAACTGTCGAAAACAATGTGTTAACATCTTCTCTGTCTGAGCCTTGGTCATCAATGTTGAAGAGCAGTATGTTGTTTGCTCTTCTTTGCCTTTCCTGGATCTCACTAATAACAGACTCGTTGGTAGTAATAGTCTCCTGTGGGGAGGTTTTATTTGAATTTACCGAATTTCTGGCCACTTTTAACTCAGCTACCTCGGTTTTCAGCTCCTCAACAGATTTTATGAGTTCAGGAACTATAAGTAAACCCTTTGAGCAGTCTTCACAGTGAAATTTTAAGGTACGCTTACCACGAAGCTCCATAACACGAATTTCGGATGCATTTAATCCAGAGCACTTTTTGTGTGATGGTCTGCTGCAACTATCACAATATATAAGGAGATCTTCATTATTCTCGTCGTTTTTACAAACCACCATGAATATCCCTAACAAATTTACAGAATGGCTTCGAATACTTTTGGAATAGAGGAGCTCATTGATATGCCTCTATAATTTGGAATGTCAGTTTTGGACCCTTTTTTGTATATTGGTACTAGGTTGGAAAATTTCCACGCAGAAGGGAATGTCCCCGAGTCGAAAGATTTTTGAAAGATTGAGCACAGGGGAGCTGAGAGCGTGTCACAATAAGCTGATAAGAGAGATGGCGGCAAGCCATCAGGACCAGCACTCTTGCTGGTGTCAAGATTTTTCAGTTTGGCGGCTACTTCTTCAACGGTGAAGGTATGAGAGGACAAGGAGGAAAAAAATGGGAGCGTGTCAATAGAGTTCAAGTTAACATTTTCATGAGAGGAATAACTGGCTTGAAAGTGATCTGCGAAGGCGTTTGCTATGTCCAACGAGTTTTTAAACTCCTTGCTTTTGAATGACATTGAATTGGGCAAACCAACGGATTTATTATTCATATTTTTAATGAAGGACCAAAAACGTTTTGCATTAGCTGGCATTAGTTGCTCAGAATTGGTTACGAAGATGAGGTAGCACTAATAAGTTCTGACACGGACTTCGCGGCGTTTGTTCGAGTAAGCTAGGTAGTCTGACTGCATCAAGGTCTTTTTGTATTTAGCATATAATTTGTTTTTTTGGCCGATCAGTTTGTGAAGAGTATGGTCGGACCAAATAGGGTATTTGTTACCGAAGGTTTTCTTTCTGGGCACAAATCTGTTTACACATCAAAATCTAGAGTCCCTACGTTGTTTGCTGGTGATTCTTGTGTTGAGATGGAGAGATTGCTTCTTTTCAATGTGTTCAGGACGAGTTGCATAAATTCTTTTTTTTCTTCGAAAGTAAGCAAGCCGTGCTCTGCTGTAACTTTTGTTGGGATGAAGTACGAATGCAGAAGATCACGGATGCAGTTTAAGATACTAAAGTCGAAATCACGAATTATCCCGTTTAGCACTGGGCGATCTTTATGCAGAGGTGACCCACAAATAAACAAAAGTTAGTATTTGTGGTATTTTCGACAAGAGAGCGCAGAAGTTTGTAGTCCACTCGCTTTCCTTTAAGGGCGTTCTTGTCCCCTGTGAATATGATGGCGAAATCACACCTGGTAAACCTCCCTATCAACTGCTGACACTCTCGAATACGGTCGTCGAACAGTTTATCATTGGACCACTGACAGTTGATGTCATATAGACCGTCCGTGATGTCCACCAATTTCTTTCACAAGAAGCTGATGAAGCCGGCATACTCAATAATTTAATAGCTACATCGTAGAGTATCGACTTTTTCTGCCAACTCCCCCACCAAGTTGATGGCGTAATATCTGATAATGTTTTACGAACTGATTTAATACCTTTCATCGCTGTCCATATTATTCGATTATTAAATTCATTTGATGCTGTTTTGAAATTTGATATTTCTCCAATAATCTCAACATCAGTTTTGTTCACACTAAGTTGTACTATTAAAGAAGTAGCAGATTCCAGCTCGTCAAGGGTTAAGTTTTCTTCTTTATATCTAGGATCAAGTAGATACACTGCATTATGTGTATTGGTACAGGCCATAGCAATTCTTTTTATTACTGAAGTGGTTGTCATTTTTTCTTCTTCTCGAAGAAATGGACTTTGGGAGACAAAAGTATTGAAGTGTTCTTTTAATGAGTACAACTTGTGCCGGACATCTGACAAAGTAGCAGTGGTATTTTCCATAAAGGTTATTAAATGAAAAACAGGACTCAGTAACTCAATGAACTTAACATTTCGATCCCAAAATACATCATCACTAAGAATAGCGGATTTTATTTTATTAGTTGCCAGGGTCTCAACTTCGGGGTTAATTAAACATTCTTTAAGTAGCTGTTTATTTACTTGAATAATTTCCATACATGTGACTGTACTACCCCATCTCGTTACGATGGGTAATTTGAGGGATTTAACAGTATTCCCCTGCTTCTCGGATAAAATGGTGTTGGGAATTTGTTTCAATTTCAATTCAATGTGGGAAATACAGCCGTATGTTTGTAGATTTGGAAATGTTTCTTTTAATTGGGCCCATGCAGCCTGCATATTTGCTGCATTGTCAGTCACCAGAGAGGTGATTTTATTCTCACCAATTTCTTTGATTATCCTGGATATTTCACTGGCAATATATTGGCCTGTGTGACGAAATGCCTGAGGTTGTGAAAAGTCATAAAAATAATCTCCGTTACTTGTATGAACCATGTAGTTTATTAACCCTTCATTACAGATATTAGTCCAGCCATCACTTATTAGAGTTATATTGTTTTCAATATTAAGTATTTCCTTGACGTTATTTTTTATTTTGTTATAGCATCTATCAAGGTGGGAGGTAGACATAGTTTTCCTATCAAGGAGTTTAAAAGCTGGTCGAAGTTTTCCAAAAAAATGTTTCCATTTATCTGACTCAAACATTGATAAGGCGCAATTGGATGAGTAAACAGCTTCACAAAAAAGAGTTTGTAGCTCGGACTGTTCAGAATCGCTTACCGTGTCAAAAAATGATGATAATGTCTGCATTCTTACTCTTTTAGAACTAGTCTGAGAAGAACTAGCTGAAGCAATGTGGTCTTCATCATGCAGGTTCTTGCTTTTCACAGTAGCTGTTTTTTCTTTTTCTAGGTGTTGAAATATGGAGACATCTTCATCGGCGGATGATTCATTGAAACTAGGCTTTGATTTGTCCAACTGGAAACGAAAAAAAAGTAAAAATGTTGTAGTTTGGATTCAGAATATCGGTAACGCGGCGAATGCATCGTGTTTTCCCCTAATGAAAATGTTTCTTCACTAATAATTTCAACATCATTCTACATGTGTCATCTAACAAATTCTGTATAATAGGTATTTGTATTTTAATCATACTTAATTTTACTTTAAGAAGAACCTGACTAAGAATAGTAAAAAGTATTTCATGCTTTTGAACTTAATTTTTTGACTAATATATAATTCCTACTTTATTTAGGTCATCATCTAAACTGAAAATTAAATTGTATTTACATGGTAAGTACTTACATATTCATTGCGAACTCCTTCGGGAACTGATTTGTGCTTATCAGTAATATGTTTTTTCATTCTGTCAGCATGCGTAATATAAATGACTCCACAGTAGTTACATTTTCCTTAAACTTTGTTATTTTCTCGTATTTCTGTAAAACAATTCCAAATCTTGTTCTTGGATTTACCGGAAAAACTCATCGTAAATTAGGTAACGTGACCAACACAGCTAACACTAGCGTTACTAAATGCGAAATAAAATGAATGAAAATAAAATAATGTATAAATCTTATTTTGGAGGAAAACAATCTTCTTCTAAGAGAAAAAGTAGCTTCTTTGAAAGAAAAAAATAATTTTGAAATACCTAACCTCGAAATTGTCACGAGAATGGGCAGGAAGAACAAATCCACGATTAACGAGAAGTTAACTCCAGATCCTCGAAAAAAAGAAGAAGAGCAATCCGAAGTTAAGTCAGATAATCAAGAAAAAGAAGATGTGGGAAGAAAACAAGGTGTGCTCGCCAACCAGCGCATCTACGTCAGACGTGAGGTAACTTTCGAAAAAAATGTAGTATGCCTTGAAAATAAATGTCAATAAAAATTGTAGGTTAGGTTACTAGTTTGACAACAAATAACAACTTTTATTTTTTTTGGGCAAAATAAATTTTACCTCGGAAAGAAAAGAATTTTATTGTTAGAGTCATTTGGGTATTAAGAATCGAGAACAATATATCTTGTGAGGTTACTGGTTGATTCGGACACAATAAAACGAAGGACAAATTTAATATAAGGTCTCATAGATTTCCTAAAAACCTGATTCTACAGTATAGAGGGTTTATGCTTGCCACAAATATGACAAAATTAATTTAAATAACGGTAAATATTTGGTTAAACATTTCTAAATAAAATGATTTTTAGCGGTTATATGCTAAGCTAAGCATTTTGAAAATAAAACGAAAAATTAATGATGCTACAGAGAGCAACCTGTTCCGAACTTGTTTAAAAACCAATAATTGAAAAAATAACAGAAATATTACAGATGAGACTGAGGATCGGATTTTGGCAGGCTTACCTGAAAACAGAAGATTTAAGTGACCAAATCAGATAAAGATTCAGCTAAAATGTGTATAAATAGTATGTAGTAAACATACATTTTTCTAAGGTGTTCAAATACTTGATATTCTCACATACTGTAACCAGATGTCCTCTTTTTAAGCATGTGTGTAGGCATCTAGTATATATTTTTCAATCAATTTATCTGAATTGTTCCCATTTTGTTCATGAAAATTACATAAAAAAAAGCATATAATTACTCTTTTTACATCCGAAATAAAAAGTTAGGACCTTTTCTTTTAGTCATTGGTTTAGATCAAAGTTATTAGTACTAAGATACAAAAGGGGTGATTTTGTTAGTCATTTGTTGGACCAGATTAAGGGAATTGTGCTGTAGTAGATAATATTTTAAACACTTGTCAGTTTGAAGTTATTAGAGTCTATTAATTTCTAGGTCTTTAGTTCTATAAAAAGTTACAAAAAGAATAAATTTCAACATTCTGTTTTTAATCTGTTTTATTTATAATAATTTCATTAACATTTTCTTTCCTTTTCTTTTTTCATTTGTCGTCAACCTTACTAGTGTATGCTACTGCATCTGCAATTTCATTTCAAAATGTCAGCTCGAAGGCATATCAGTATTTAAAAAGAAATAGCTATCCGTTGCCAGCCTTAAGTACCCTTCGAAGGTCGGCTTCAGCTGAATCCCAGGATTATGACATATTATTTAAGGTAATGAGACAAAAGTCTGCAGCATTAACAGACTTGGAAAGGTTATGCTCATTATTATTTGGTATGTAGGTGGGTAATTCTTAAGTTGACATGATTCTCATTTTTAATAAAATGTTTTCGACACCTAGTTATATACTTCTTAAATTAGATATACTTTTGTACCGTGTAGTGTTAACTACTCAAAAATAATTTCAACTCCAGAAAATGCTTAACCTGACATCAAATTCTATTAGTTAAACTGATAAGTACTGAATGTAGATTTTTTAAAGTGTCAAGTATTCCCAACCTCAGATTGTGACACAAATTAGAAATGTGATGGGTAACAAAAAAACATTGCTGTATGCAATCTTTTATTGATATTTTTTAAAAGTAAAATAAATTTAACCTACTTATTTTAATTTATTTTTAAGGTTTACTTTAATGAGGTAATTGTCATAGTTCCTATAAATCTAGTAAAAAATAGTACTTTAAATAATAAATTTAGGTTGTCTAATAAAAAATGTTTTAGTCTTAAATCTAAAAGGTTAGGAAAACTAATCATTATAATAAGATATCCTTAATCACTAAAATACAACACAGATACACCGTAGCAGTGGTTTTACAAACTCAATTCGGCTATGTATCTATAACATCTGGCTTTAACACAGCAGAAGTAAACAAGCTTTTGGGTGACTTTAAAAATATCAGCATTAAAAAAAACTTCTTACACATGAGGGATCAAGTGTGTCCAATAATGATATTCTGTCGGTTCACTATTAATTAAAATATGTACACTTTTACTTAAAAAATTCCCATTTTACTGCCCCAAGTTAAATAAGTATATTCTACTGTGTAAGTGTTTTCTACAGAATTTTACATAGAACTGGAATGAAGTTCAACTAAATGCTTATGGAAAGTATATTTTTTAAACCGCCCTATTTTTACTCATTTTCTTTATCTTTAATAGACTTAATGTGTGGTTTACAAACTTCCTAGACTGATATAGATAGATGGAGGCCTTGAGGTAGGCTACAAATAGTAGAAACAAGAAAAAAAAGCTGATACTGGAAAACTCCTATATTGTTAGATACACAACTAAAAACATTTTCTTCATCTTAATTAATTAAATGCATACCATGCAATGTAAACTAAATACAGTTTTAGTTAATACCACTTAACACACAATTGGCAGAGACATAATATTGGTTTATTTCTACTACGACGATGCCAGTAATCTAATTTAGTTTTAATATGTAGTTACAAGCGTATATCAACATTTTCATATTAGGTATATCTTCTTTAATCATAATTAGGTTTGTGCAGTCAGTGCTAAAATTCCATCAAGTTTTTCTATACAGTAGCTAAACACTTCCTAGTTTAAAGAATACAAATTCAAACAGAAGATTTAAAGTAGGACTCTTAAATATACTTATGGTAATTGGAGGTTTTTTGTTTTATTTACTTCTGCTTAGAAGTTCCTTCTGAGTGAGGGGTAGGCTCGAGGGTAGGTAACTGTTAAACTTTTTCAGTTATATTTTCTTTCTTTTGGTAATTTCCATCATGAAATGTATGTTGTTTGTTATCCCTAGTGTATTCATTAGTCAGCATCCATATGTATCAACTAAAACAAAAATATCTAGTTAGGTACATATAAAAACTATTGGAACATATATAATATGTATGCTTAAATAATGTTATAATCTACATAATAGCAAAAAATGTGTTTTATTTACTATCAATTGTGTTATGTAAGGCCTCAGGCGTCTGGTTTCAGTATTTGTCAAAGTAATTACTCAAATACTTATGAATATTAAGTAACATATTCAGCTTCACATAGGATATTTTACTTACTATACCATTTGAAACCAAAGATATTTTTTAAAATACTTGAGTTTAAAATGTATAGCTTGAACTAGTCCAAATAAAAATATTTCCACAATCTATCTTGAATTCTTTTACATCAGCTTAATGACTATTTGTGTACTTACATACATCATCTAGTTTTTTAAGAATTTTTTGAAGTGAACAGTTTGGTATGTTAATCGTAAAGAACTACATAATTTTCTCATTATATATGTATCACTAGAAAATTAAATAATACATACCTGCACTTCAAACGATATATAAGTTTATTCCAATAAACAACCTAACGATCTGCAACTATCATACGTTCAAAATTCGACGAAAACACACAAATATGTATAAAAAAATCAGAAATATATTTTAACATCTACTTGTCAAATTAACGTTCGCTCATAACCACAAAAAATAAAACTGATAAACAAGGTCTAGGGTGATTTTATAATTAACAGCTCTTTAAGCGATAGACATATTTCCGTCTCTGTTTTTTCGCCGTAATCACAAAAGAAGACAGAATTATGACCGATACATGAATTCTGTTAACAAAGTTTAGCAAAGGTGTACTGTAATTTTTTGAGGCCTTTACGCAATAAAAACATGGCTAACCTGTCATTTTAATCGGCCCTGGTTTCGCCTCACAATATACGTCAGCAAAACTTGCTCGTAGGCATACCTTGTTTTCTTCCCACCATGAATCGAATGTAATTGCTAGCGCCAAGAAATGAACGCAGCAATTGTTGGACGGCCAAAACCAATCATTAAAATGTGAAGATAACCTCCAAACTTCACCTTCACAACAAGACCAGCTCATATTTGTTGATGTCGCAAACTCCCAACAAAAGACAAATCACGAAACAAGCGAAGCCGATGGATGGAAAACGTTCCATCTCGCGTCTTTCCCTGTACACCACTCCAGAAGGGATTGAAAATTTCCTTAAAATAAATGATACCAATGACTGTGAATGTGAGAGAATAAAAACGAAGTGGAAGCAGAAATACAGTTAGTTTAAATTGGGAATTCCCACCGAACTTTAGTCAACTATTCTAAACACTGACTTCTGGCCAAAAGGTACTTATGTAAATAAATTTTTAAACTTAAAGAAAATAGTGTCCAGGAATGGATTGAGAAGCTCACTGAAAGAAACAAGTCAAGCATACTAAGAGTTCTTCACACAAATATTCAGTCCTTGAGAGCAAAGACTGATAACTTAGAGGCAGTTAGCTTAGTAGACCAAAATATCCAAGTTATCTGCTTGACTGAACACTGGATGAAACAGAATGAAATAGATGAGGTGCAACTAAACAACTTTACACTAGGGTCATCATATTGTAGAAGCTCCTTTAAAGGAGGTGGATCAGCAATTCTTGTAAGGTCTAATATAACTTTTAAGGAGAGAATTAAAATAAAAGATCTTTCCACAGAAAAAAAAACTGGATTATCTGGTGTTTTTCTAAGTAATTTTAGTATTTATATTGTATCTATTTATAGGTCCCCAAATAGTGACTTTGACAGCTTTTTAAATAAAATGGAACAGTCTATTCTAGCAATAGGTATGGAGAGTAATGTTGTTTTGTTGGGGGATTTTAATGTTCACTTTGAGTCAGAGGAAAGGGATGAACTAGCTTTATCTGATCTTACCACCTTTGGCTTTCATCAAATGATTTTCTCAAACACTAGGGGCAATAAATGTATAGATAACATCTTTATAAATTTTCAGGTTGATTATGCTGATGCTCGGGTGATGGACACCTGTCTCTCAGAACATTTTGCTCAGCAGATTGACATTCCGGTCATTGAATTCAAAATGATACTATAAAAAGGTCTCTTAGGCCTATAACCGAGGTCGGTAAAAATATATTTTTTAATACTTTAGAAAAAACATCCTGGGAATTTATCTCTGACTCGGGTATGCAAAGAAGCATATGAGTTATCATTCTCTGAAAAAACCATAGTTTCTAATTAAAGGAATGTAAAAAAAAGTTGGTTTAATAAAGAATTATCTGACATGCGCGACCATTTAAAGTTTCTCTCAGATATAGCAAGTGCTTATCCAACCCTTGCAAATGTTCACTTAGAAAAAGATATCATGACAATTTAATCCGTAATTCAAATAACAAATCAAACTGCTCTTGGGATATTATAAATACGCACAGAAATTCCAAGAAAAAGTCCTCATGTGTATCAAATAATATCTCATCAGAAGAATTTAACGATTTTTTTGTCAATGTTACTCCAAATCTTCTCTTGAATCATCATATTGATACCAATTTCGCACCAATAAACTTACATAATCTGCCAAATACTTCATTTAATATTGACGAGTTTAGTTTTATTGAAGTCAGAGACATTGTCAACAAACTCAAAAATAAAAACAGTTAAGATTGCTTTGATCTATCCGTAAAAATTTTAAAACTGGTACGCGAATTGTTGATTATACCTATCACCAAACTAATAAATAGATGCATTCGGGAATCCACTTTTCCAAATGTCTGGAAAACGGCACTGGTCATCCCTATATTTAAAAAAGGAGATGAACTACTACCGTCCTATATCATTATTGCCAGTCTTCTCTAAGATTCTGGAGAAGTGCATTGTCGAAAGAATATCTCAATACATAGAAAAGAATAAACTTCTAACTGAACGACAATTCGGCTTTAGACGTGAATTAAGTACTGCTTCAGGTATTATGGATCTTGTTTCTTACATCTCGGAAGCTTTCAATGGCCGGAAATATGTTAATACATTGTTCTGTGATCTGAGCAAAGCCTTTGATTGTGCTTACTGCCTACAGGTTTGGTGATAACACAATAAACCTGTTGAAATCTTATCTTAATAATCGCTTTCAGATGGTCGCTGTGCTAGACCATTAAGTCTTCAGCAATGCGCGAGATTAAAATAGGAGTGCCCCAGGGATCTATTCTTGGGCCTATATTATTCTTAATATACACAAATGACCTTCCCTATAGTGACAACACAATTAAATTTACGCTTTTTGATGATGACGACACCACAGTTTCCCTTGCCGCTGACACATTGGGGGGCGCGTTGGAGGCTTCTCGGTCGGCACAGGAGAGGGCAGAGCAGTGGTTATTAGACCCGGATGGTAATTTTTACCCTTAGAGACATGCATAATGCACCAAATGTGTCGTCTGTGTCTTTCCTTGGTGTGGTTCTGGATCCCGAATTACAGTGGGGAGAACATGTGAATGCCCTTGCAAGGAAGCTTGCCAGTAGCCTTTACCTTCTTCGACATATCTCCCAGTGTGTTTCCGCTGATGTTAGACGAACAACATATTTTGCAGTTTTTCATTCTCATATTTCCTATGCAACTTTGGCATGGGGACATTCGGCGGGGAGGCACAGGGTTTTTGGGTTGCAGAGGAGGGCTATTAGGTTGGTTTCTGGCTTAGCTTATAGGGATGACTGTAGGGGAGCTTTTGTGGGTTTGAGAATTTTAACCTTGCCTTGTTTGTATGTGTTTGTCTGCTTGGTGTATGTTCGGCAGAATATGGATCTGTTTCTGACTCACCAGGATGTGCATGATTATCAAACTCGAACGAGAAGTAACATGGTTCCTGCTTACTGGCGTCTACGGAGGTGTCAGGATGGCCCAGGGTACTGGGGGGTAAAATTTTTTATTGTTTTACCTGTGAGTGTCAGAAGTTTGCCACTCACTATGTTTAAAAGACGAATTAAGAAGTTTCTCATAGGGCAGGCTTTTTATGCATTGGAGGAATACCTCCATTGTGATTTTAATCTGTTGTAGTGTTCTTATATTGCCACATTTTCAATGAATTTTAATATTAACGGTTTATAAGCTTAATATTTTACATATTATTGTTAATGTCCTTTGTAATGTCTCATATATTGTTTTTAATATTCGTGTTATTATTTAGTTAAGTTTTATATTAAAAATTTTACATATTGTCAAAAAAAAATTAAATTAATACTATTTATTTTATTTCATTCTAGGCTAGTTTTTTTTTTCTTTAGATATAATCAATTACTTATTGACTGACGTGTGTAAACCTTCATATATGTATATAACATGAATAAATTATTTGTATTTGTATTAAGCGTGGGAGTTCCCCAAGGCTCTATCCTGGGGCCCTTACTTTTTTTAATCTATATCAATGATCTCCCCTTGAACAGCGAGGTGGGTTGCTATGTCTTGTTTGCTGACGGCACAATGGTCTCTGAAACTGGTGACACCTTTGAGGAGGTTATTAGTGGGGCATGCGAGATACAATCGAAGGTGGAAGATCGGTTCCAACAGAATGGTCTGGTTTTAACAGGATAAGACAAGTAATATAATCTGTACTCTAAGATAGATGGATGAAGTACATTTCCCGGTTGTTGATAGAACAAAGTTTTTGGGCATCTATCTTGATCCTGAGCTGAGCTGGGGTCCCCACATGGAATCAGTTGCAGCCAGACTGAGTAGAGGCATTTTGGTGTTGCGTAATCTTGCCGAAATTGTTACTTTTTTAATTGTTAGTTTAATGTAATTCATTTTAAGTATATTTTAGTTATTTAATTCAATACCTGATGTATGTAAGCTGTTATTGTAATACCATGAAGATGACAAATAAATAAATAAATAGTGGCCAGGAAAAATTCGAGACACTTCTCAAGCCGGGAAGAGTAGATTTAGATATATCTTTTACAGAATTAACTTTGGATCGGGTGATACCAGAAAAGAAGAAAAAGTTATTAACGCAGCTTATGGTCCAGCAATTCGGCCAGAACTGGGAGGATATCCAATGCAATGGTACAAAACTGTCTTAAATGGTCCATCTGAAGGAGAAGCTGCTAAGGGAAACAATGGAGATGAAACACGCGATTGCCTAGATGAAGAACAGTGCGTTTTTATATAGTTCTCTAAAAAAAAAGCGTTTGTATAAATCCAAAGACATTAGAATAAGTTGTTTAATTTCTTAAAAAATATTAGTACTATGTTTAATATATTCTTGATATATATTTAGTTACAGTGTATTCTAAGTTAAATACATGTTTTTGACAAACTATATATATATATATATATATATATATATATATATATATACATATATATATAAATATATATATACACTGTGTCCGAGATAAGGAGGGCCACTATGGGGATTTTGGAAACGGTAAGAGATACAACTTTGGTTAAATGGGAGAAAAGTTGTGTAATCAAGGGTCTAAGAAAATGGCGTTTTCAAATTCCTGAAACATATTTCGGATTTTGAGATATTTTGAAAAAATTGGATTTTTTGATTTTACGAACTATTTTTTTCTGGCGTTATTATTTGCCCTAGAGCGAAACCAATAACACTTCTCCACAGCAACTTTTAATGCTCTTTAGGACGACGTTATTAGTTTCTTAATCTGACGTTTCGTTTTTGTGGGACCATCATCAACTTCATTTTTTTAAATACGGCCCTGATATTCTGATATCAGATTCTGAAAGCCCTTTCTATTTCGAATTCAACGATGTATAACACTTTATGGTTTAAATGCGTTTTAGTCTTTTTTTCTTGCCTTACACAAGAAAATTCCTATTACGGACCTGTACATAGTTTAGTTAAGTTCAGTTTAGTTTAATTTCAAAGAATAAACAATTAGCCATAACATATGACACTTTATGTCATTTAGGTGTTTAATAATAATCTAGTGGTTGAATTGATGCACTAATTTAATAGAATAAACAAAGATCAAATACAATTAATTTAGCAGAAGATCTAAAAATTAAAAAGCAACAACAAGGGAATACGAACAAAACAACTAAATTTATATTAAATGTTCAAAAAGATTTCCGTCGTTTTCTAAGCATAGATAGCACCTTCTAACCGTTGATTCTAACACCCTAGCCAAAATTTGTGGAGTAATATTAGCAAAGGCTTCCAAAACTAACCCCCTCAGTTCTTGTTCTGTAGCAAAATTTCGCTGATAAACATGATTCTTAACGAACCCCCATACGAAAAAATCAAGCGGGGTTATATCGGGTGAACGCGCTGGCCAGGGTGTTTCCGAATGCGTGCTAATCACCTTCTCTGGAAATCTCATGGATAGATATGCTCGAACGGCTCTGGAATTATGTGCAGGTGCACCATCTTGCTGCATCCAACAGTTGCGAACTGTCGCCAGAGGCATATTATCGAGAGCATCCTCTAAATCATTTTGCAGCAAATGTAGGTAACGCTCTGATGTCAGGTTGTGGTTGTAAATAAATGGTCCTACAATCCTTGTGCCAATAATACCAGCCCACATATTAAAACCAAAGCGGTGTTGGTGCCTCGACGTTTTGTTTAAACGTGGATTGGTTTCAGACCAATAATGAACATTTCGTCTATTGAAAATACCGTTATTCGTAACCATACTTTCATCAGACCATATTATGTAATATGGAAAATACATATTCTCCTGGCATTTTCTTGTGTACCATTCACAGAATGAGCGACGTCGCTCTAAATCGCCTGGTCGAAGTCCATGAGAAATTCTGTACTTATACGGATGGAACTTTTGTTTTTGTAAAATACAATGCGTCGTTGATTTTGGTATACCAACATTTCGTTCGACCAATCGGACTGATGTACAGGGATTTTCAGTGACCGCTAACAAAACATTATGTACTGTTTCTTCATTGCTCTTCTTTTGTCGCGAAACTACAGGTTTTTTGAAAGAACCATATGCTTTAAGGTTTGCCACTAATTTGCTAAAGGTCCTTTGATTTGGCTGTCTTCTTTCGGGATATTTTTGCAAATACAAACGCTCCGCAACAGAACAATTTCTGTTGGATGAAATGAAACACGCCACCATGTCAAACTTTTCTTCGTTAGAAAACATAATTAATAGAAGAAATGACTAATTATTGCGCACTAAATTACACAGTACGCTAATGTGTCAAACAATCAACGTTAGCTGACAATTCAAATGTATAAGAGGCCATCAACACATTCATTTGTTTTCCGGAGCCTGCTTTTCTTTAATAATTGTCAGTAACGTTGATTTTTTGACACATTTGCTTACTGTGCAATTTAGTGCGCAATAATTAGTCATGTCTTCTATTAATTAATTTTTGCGTATGTATGTATTTGGAAAATTATCGTCGTTCATACTGCGAATGGTACACGAGAAAATACCTGCAGAATTTGAATTTTTCATATGACTGTATGATTACGAATAAAATGATGTTTTTATATTAGATGAAATGTCCATTATTGGCCTAAAACTAATCTACATTAAAAAAAAAGTCAAGTCGTCAATACTATTTCGGTTTTCATATGTGTATTGGTGTGTACAGGTCCGTAATAGGAATTTTCTTGTGTAAGGCAAGAAAAAAAGACTAAAACGCAATTAAACCATAAAGTGTTATACATCGTTGAATTCGAAATAGAAAGGGCTTTCAGAATCTGATATCAGAATATCAGGGCCGTATTTAAAAAAATGAAGTTGATGATGGTCCCACAAAAACGAAACGTCAGATTAAGAAACTAATAACGTCGTCCTAAAGAGCATTAAAAGTTGCTGTGGAGAATTGTTATTGGTTTCGCTCTAGGGCAAATAATAACGCCAGAAAAAAATAGTTCGTAAAATCAAAAAATCCAATTTTTTCAAAATATCTCAAAATCCGAAAAATGTTTCAGGAATTTGAAAACGCCATTTTCTTAGACCCTTGATTACGCAACTTTTCTCCCATTTAACCAAAGTTGTATCTCTTACCGTTTCCAAAATCCCCATAGTGGCCCTCCTTATCTCGGACACAGTGTATATATATATATATATATATATATATATATATATATATATATATATATATATATATATATATATATATATATATATATATATATATATATATATATATATATATATATATATATATATATATATATATATATATATATATATATATATATATATATATATATATATATATATATATATATATATATATATATATATATATATATATATATATATATATATATATATATATATATATATATATATATATATATATATATATATATATATATATATATATATATATATATATATATATATATATATATATATATATATATATATATATATATATATATATATATATATATATATATATATATATATATATATATATATATATATATATATATATATATATATATATATATATATATATATATATATATATATATATATATATATATATATATATATATATATATATATATATATATATATATATATATATATATATATATATATATATATATATATATATATATATATATATATATATATATATATATATATATATATATATATATATATATATATATATATATATATATATATATATATATATATATATATATATATATATAATTCAATTTGTTTCTTAAACCCGGTATATATTAATTGGACTTCTTTCTTGGGTATAGGTTTATTTGCAAAATCAAACAATGGGATTAACTTGACGTTTCGCCTCTCATAGTAGGCTTTCTCAAAAATTGCTCATTCCTTTATTTTTTTTTTTTGGTATAAATGGCTTTCCTTACCTATCTACAATTAATTTAAAAAACATTTAGTGGTCTAATTATAAAATGACATTTACAATTTTTCTAAAACTGATTTAAAATTTTATACTATTGACAATTATTATTACAAAATTAATAAACTAAGGTTACATACCTTGAAAAATACATGTTGATTATTTATTTATATTTGAATGATAGGTAGCAAGTTAGTGGTTTGCCAGGCAACTCATGGCACAGTTTTAGGTAAAAAGGTGTTACTGTGTACTACGATAAGAACACCTTTTTACCTAAAACTGTGCCATGAGTTGCCTGGCAAACCACTAACTTGCTACCTATCATTCAAATATAAATAAATAATCAACATGTATTTTTCGAGGTATGTAACCTAAGTTTGTGAATTTTGTAATAAGTATTGTCAATAGTATAAAATTTTAAATCAGTTTTAGAAAAATTGTAAATGTCATTTTATAATTAGACCACTAAATGTTTTTAAAATTAATTGTAGATAGGTAAGGAAAGCCATATATACAAAAAAAAATAAAGGAATGAGCAATTTTTGAGAAAGCCTACTATGATAGGCGAAACGTCAAGTTAATCCCATTGTTTGATTTTGCAAATAAACCTATACCCAAGAAAGAAGTTCAATTTATATATATATATATATATATATATATATATATATATATATATATATATATAATAAATAAAATCTGTGTGTATGAACAGGGTCATTTGAGGACTGACCTAGGCATCATTTTTAGTTACAATACCTACAACAAAAATACTAAATGTTCAAAGCAGTTTTTTCATCAGAATTTATACATTCAAAGATTAAAAATAAAACCAGAGCTATGACATAAACATTCCTATTTTTTAATCAATATTTTTTTGATTTTGATTGTAATGTATTTTATATTGTACTGTAAAGATTGTCACTAGTCACAACAAGAAGTAATGAAACTTCTGTGATAATTTCCATGTTTATTTATTTTGCTTTTATTCCATAGTTAAGAGATAGGTAGTGTATTTGCATAATGGAAATAAACATTATTAAATAAAACAATAGGAACATTGAAATCCTGGCATTTTTCTATGTATAAGGAATAATGTTCAAATATTTTTTTATAGTAATATTCTATAGAAAATAAGAATATTTTTTCTCACTAGGTAATATTTAGGTATACCTAATTATAGGAAAATACATATATTTATGCTGTTAAGGTCCACCATAAGTCATAGTGTAGTTTGACATCCAGTTACCTTATTGATAAATGGCATTACAAGTACCTAAACAATTGTATTGGATTAATCTATTTGGTTGATTTTAAATATTATTCCCATATAGCTGCAATAAGAGGGTATTTTATAAATTTTTTTTAATTATATATTTCCTCGTCACAAATCTGCAGTGTGTGTGGAACTAACTATAGTAAAAATAAGATGTTGAAACTGAGCTCTATATCTTATACTTCCCATACTACTCGGAATTTTATTTAATAGTACCCAATAGATTAGTGTTTTATTTTTCAGTAATGGGATGGTTTTAATCTCGTTTTTACTGTACTCAGTGACTATTTGTATCATTTGTTATAGCGGTAATTTTTTTTCCAGGGCCTCCATCACCCCCTGCTCCTGTTTTACATAGCCCTACTAGAAGAGTAACAGTTAAAGAACAAAAAGAATGGAAAATCCCCCCTTGTATATCAAACTGGAAAAATGCCAAAGGATATACGGTGCCTTTAGACAAAAGATTAGCTGCAGATGGTAGGGGCTTGCAGCAAATACATATAAATGAAAATTTTGCCAAACTGGCAGAAGCACTGTATATAGCCGACAGAAAAGCCAGAGAAGCAGTGGAAACCAGAGCGCAGCTGGAAAAGAAATTAGCGCAGAAAGAAAAAGAGGCTAAAGAAGAGCATCTTCGTCAGTTAGCACAAAGAGCACGCGATGAAAGGGCTGGAATTAAAACATCTGGATCAGGTCACACTAGAAACTTTGATGAAGAAGAACAGGAACGTGAACTGCTTAGACAAGATAGGCATAAAGAGAGAGCAAGAGAGCGTAATCTTGCACGAGCAGCTCCTGACAAAAGAAGCAAATTACAGAGAGAAAGAGAGCGTGATATATCAGAACAGATTGCTCTTGGCATGCCCGCCCGGGGAGTGTCTTCTAATGACACACAGTTTGATCAAAGACTATTTGGACAAGTTAAAGGTTTGGGGCAAGGATATGGTGATGATGAAGCTTATAATGTTTATGATAAGCCTTGGAGAGATGGAGGCTCAATGGCAAACCACATATATCGGCCTAATAAAAATATTGACAAGGATATGTATGGCGGGGAAGATTTGGATAAAGCAATCAGAACTAATCGTTTTGTACCAGATAAAGAATTTGGTGGTACCGATAGATCTGGAGCAGGTCGTAGTGGACCTGTGCAATTTGAAAAGGAAGAAGATCCCTTTGGTTTGGATCAATTCTTGTCACAGGCTAAGCGAGCAAGTAAGCGTAAAGAACCTGAAAAGAGGGATGATCGTGACAAGAAGAAGAGAAGGGATTAAAATTAAAATATGTAATTGTAATTTTTTGTATTTGTTTTTAAATGCATTTCTGAAAGATAGGAAAATGATAAACTTAATAACAGTTGTATATTTTATTAATGTAGTAATAGACAACTTAGATACAAAACCTATTTTAAAATATAAGTGTAACAATACAATAAAAAATGTTATATAAACAAAATATAAAACAACTACATCACCAGTGACTTTCTAAATATAAAAACTAAAGTTATTAAAACTAAATTACAGTCTTTTTAAGGAATAAGTAACAAATAAAAGAAAGAAATACTGGCAAAAATGAAAAACAAGCATACGAGATAAATTTATACACGGCAAATTTTTTGCTGTACTCAGGAATACATATTATATAGCATGGGCATGGATTCGTGTTACAAGTGGATAATTTTTTTATTTGCAAACTTTGATTAATTGAAAAAACATTCTAATCGATGTGGACAAAACAAAAGAAAAATTAAATTTAAACTTCTGAAACAGAAAAGCCTTGCAACATAGTTTTTAAGAAAATTAATGGTGAATGTTTTAATTCAGCTATCTTTAAAATTTCCATTTCTCAATTTTTGTTTACATGTTTTTTATGCACCTTATACATCATATGGGAAATCTTTTAATTAGCAAAACTTATGTAGGATAACTGTTTTTGCTAAAATCTATAATAAAGTTTTCCATTTGTTACCTAAATCCACTCAGATGTTGTATATACATATTATATAAAGCTTCATACATAATATTTTGAATCTCCTAACATTACAATTACTATAATTATACACTTCTATATCTTATAAAGAATGCTAATTATATTTCTATAAGAAGCGATAATATTAATAAAACAAAATACCAAACCATTTTAGCCCATATATGTGACCGACAAAAAATATATGTACTTTTCCTATATGAACAACAATATTTTTATTTACTATGACAAGTAAATTGCAAAACAGTACACCAATAACGTTTGGAAATTTGAGTGTAACATATAATATGTTATAAACTTGATGTAATTTCTTTACTTACATTAAAATATATTTAGTTAACAAAACACTGAAAATATTAAGAGTAAATAAACATATAAAGGAATAAATAGATTTTTAGGAAATAGTGTGGTGGCCACAGTGTTTTTTTTTTCTATCATGCCAAACACCTATTTGTAGGCAATACCAGGTGACTACAAAAAATTACTAACAAGTCTGTAGTTTTTTTATGACAATCACTATCAGTATGAAATTTTACAGTGTAATATAATTGGTTATGTGGAAGATTTTTACTCTATAAACAATTGACTGAAGTTTCTGGTTTAACCGGAAATGCTATCAACTTCGATATTTTTAATTTTTCGGGATTTAAAGACATCTATTGGATTTTTCCATATATTCAGATAGACTTTTGTCAACTCTTAATAAATGAGGGGTGACGGCGAAAAACGATCAATGTCCCTTTTTTATAAAAAATGAGATATTGACACACCGTCATGCCTTGAAACAGGTATATTCAAACCACTGTTCGCATCGGCAAACAAAGATCATAGTTTCTTAGAAAACAAACGAAAAGATACAGGCTACCGCCTAATAACGATCAAGGTCCACGCGCGGGTAAAAAAGATCAAAGTCCAAAAGTCTATGCATTTATTTATTCGGTCGCATGGTTTTCAGTATATTTATTGTTGTCAGTTTCGCGCCACGTGCATTAATTCACTGGAATTATCCTGTTGTTGTTTTGTTTAATTTCAAATTGATGACTGATTTAAGTTATTCGGATAGTACGGAGGGTAGTGCCGTGCATAGCAGCGTTAAGAAGAGAAAAAAAAAACCGGTAAAATGACTGATGTAATGAAAAAATTAGGTGCCAGCAGTCATGAAAAGGGTGAAAACTGCCACTGTAAACGCTTTAAGTGTTTTGAAATCATTAGTCCTGAAGAACGACAACGTATATTATCCCATTTTAACCAGTTGTACAGAATAAGTATTTAGGTGGACTTATTAGCGTTGTACCTGTTCAGCGGCGGCGCAGTCGAAAAGATGATGATTAACGTGAGGTGAATTTTCATACTTCCTCTTATTGTTACCGAGTTCGCGCTCATGTAGATGGCCTAATGCAAGACGTAAGTGTTTGTTATAAGTCTTTTCTGTCTCTACAGGGTATCTCAAATCGCCGAATACAAACTTTAAAGAAACAACTGACTGAACTTTGCGATATTAGGATTGATGGTCGAGGAAAATACAGCAACAGACCCCATAAGTTATCTGATGAAACCAGATCGAAAGTTTTGGAGTTTATAAAATCCCTTAAGGGTAGAAAATCCCATTATTCTTTAAAGGATACATCTAAAATATATTTGCCTGAAAACCTTAGTGTGGCTAAACTTTACTGAATGTATAATGATCTTCAAAAGGAGAACCAAGTTATACAACTTCTCATGACATTTTTCAAGAAAATTTTAATATTTCGTTTAGTTTTCCTCGTAAAGATACATGTAGTAATTGTGACATGATGACCAGAAATGGGTGTTTTGGAAGGAAATATAGCTAAATGTGAGGATGAAGACAGTAAAAAATCTTTGAATGAAGCTCTACAGAAGAAATAAAGTGAGAAAAAGCTCCACAAAAGCACTCAGTTTTATTCTTTAAAAAGAAATTGCAGGAAACTTTCACAGAAAAATGTGGAGACGGAAGCAATCTCTATGGACTTCCAAAAAAATCTACGTCGGATGTTTATTACCGTCGCCAACTCAATTTTATTTCATTTAATATCCATGTTTTATCTGACTCAAGTTCAGTGTTTTATACATATGAGCCGCTCAGAGGAAAAGTGGTATAAATCAGAAATTTTTCATTTTTGAGTTATACCAGTATTTTGGTTCCTAGGGGTGTAATATATTCAGTGGATAAGTGGTATAAGTCAAATTTTAATAACAGCTGAAAAAATAGAACTCTAACGTTATTCCTATCAACAATATTCATGCGTTTGCTGGAATAGTGGTATAAGTCAAGGCACTGCACCGCACCGGCCGCGCTGCTTGCAACTACCCGCCTGTTCGCCGTTTATTCTGGTTTATTTTAATGTGTACTTTCCAGTTAACTGAGTAGCATAGTAGCAAAAATAATTATTATTTATTCGAGTTTATCAATGTGATTTGTTTACAAAGGCCATGAGTGATTCAGATGATGTAATGAATACTGACGGAAATCGTATACCCAAGGGAAAGAAACGTGTACGACACAATAGTGAACATAAAAAAACCAAGGCTCGAATCCAAAGGAATTCCGGAAAGGCGTATATTACTGGTAAAGGCAAGATTATTCCTGCAAAGACTTTTAAAAATATAACATGTGGCTGTGTAAAGAGGTGCAATAACTATGTTAGTGAGCAGGAAAGAAACAGCTTGTTTTTGCGTTTTTGGAGTTTAAGCGATTTTTCTCGGCAAAATACCTATATTTCTGGACTTGTACAGAGAGTTCCCGTGAAACAACGACGTCCTAATGGAGATGCCGAGATGCCAAAGGGGCCTAAGTCTGTAACATACAAATACATTTTGAATATTAAAACAAACAGCGTCGTAGTTTGTAAAAAGTACTTCTTGGATACCTTTGTTATCTCAAACGGGAGCCTTCAAAGACTTCTAAAAAAAGAGGAATTGGGCAAACTACCAGGGGAAGACCTTCGCGGAAAAAGGGAATGTGTGCATAAAATATCTGACGATGACCTTAATGTTGTTAGGGAACATATCGGACTTTTTCCACGATTTGAAAGTCATTATACCAGGGCTCATAACCCGAACAGGAAATACTTATGCCCTGAACTCGATATCCGCAAATTATACAATTTGTATTTGCAGTATTGCGAAGAGCAGGGTTTTCAGGAAAAAGTTGTTAAAGAACACATTTATAGGGACATATTTAATAAAGAATTTAACCTGTCGTTCCATAGTCCTAGAAAGGATACTTGTTCGAGGTGTGATAAGTACAAAATAAAAATATCTGTTTTACCTGAGGGACCTCAAAAGAGTGAACTAGAAAGCGAGCATCAGCTGCATTTGCGAAAAGCCGAAAAAGCAAGAAGTGCCTTAAAAGAAGATACGGAAGATTCTAGAGAATCAGACTCCACTATTGTTTTGACCTTCGATCTTCAGAAAGCGCTAGCTTTCCCCAAACTTTCAACATCAAACGCATACTATAAGCGTAACATGTACGTTTATAACTTGGGTATTCATCACACTGTAACCGGCCAAGCATTCATGTATATCTGGGATGAAACAATTGCTTCTAGGGATCTCAGGAAATTGGTTCGTGCATTATGAAACACATCGAACTTCACTGTGCCAACATTAATCACATCATCGCATACAGTGACGCATGTACTGGCCAAAATAGGAACATAAAGTTGTCACCTATTTGGAAAGCAATAGTCGAGAGTTCAAACAATTGTGTTAGTAAAGTTGATCACAAGTTTATGGTGTCTGGCCATTCATTTTTGCCCAATGATAGAGATTTTGGGCACATTGAAAAGGCAGCTAAGCCGGCTGTGCTTTACACTAAAGATGACTGGATACGAATAATACGTAATACAAGAAAATCCAAGTTCCAGGTGTACGAAATGAACCAAGAAGATTTTTTCTCAACCAATAATTTAGAACAGATGGTCACAAAAAGAAAAATGAACAGTAACAAAGTGCCTTTCAAGTGGTTACTAGTCCAGTGGCTACGATTTGACAGCACTCCTTATGTAATTTTGTACAAGGAATCGTTGAATGATGTTTTGGAGTTCAGTAGCTTGGATCTAAAAAAAACAGCCAAGGGTAGACCCCGCACTTCCTTTTCTTCTGTAGTCCTACAATCATTGTACGATTCTCCTAGACTGGTCACTTTAGCCAAGAAGAAGGATATGATAGAACTTCTTCAGTGGATTCCCCCTATTCAGCATCAGTTCTTCCTTAACTTAGTTACTAAAGAGGATGCAGTCGATATTGGGCCATTATCTGACTATGAAAACAATGATGAGGAAGACTAATCTTTTTTAATAACTTTTTGTTAATGTTATGCTTATTAAGCTCTGTATTTTTATTTTCATTTTTTGTTCAAAGTATGTATTACCATAATAAAGATAATGTTTTATAATAAGTACCTATAGTGTTTTGTTATTAAATTTCTTTATCATTTTTAATTTTTATTTGAAAAAATATATTTTACTAAAATTTTATAATAGAAAATAATAGGCAAAATAACAATAACAATAAAAGAAGGTATCGTAAAAAATATAAAAACAGGGTTTAGAAAATGTTTTGATTATGATAGTTCAGGTGAAAATAATATCAGTACAGGTGTAACTTCTTGCATAAAAGAAAAAAAAGTGTAGTTTAGGTAATTAATCCATTAGTTTTGTGAAAGTAGATTAACTTGTACGTGGAATAGTGATATAACTCAATGAGTTATACCACTTTTCCGCTAAGTCTTGGAAAATGATTACTAGAAAAATGATATTGCGCATTAAAAACCTAATAAAAATTCTCGTAATCTTTGAAAATTGTTATCACGTGAAATTTTAACACATGTTTAGAAGAAACACGTATTTCTTTTTTTTTTAGTATAACCTTGATTTTTTAATTCACTCAAATGCAAAACATCGATTTTTAAAATATTTTCTTTAACGCAGTTAGACCACTTTTCCTCTGAACGGCTCATATGATGAAAGTGTTGCTCGAAAGGCGGCTGCTGATGTATGCTCAATGTTGGAACATTTCTTTTCTAATGTATTAGGCTCAGAGTTAAGGCATCTCATTCTCTTTTGTGACTCTTGCTCAGGCCAGAACAAGAATTACACAGTAATTCACTTCTTACATTATACAGTAAAGCTAACCGTTTCGATAGTCTAAAAGAGGTATTTCCTATACGTAGACATTCTTACCTCGAGTGTGATAGGAATATGAGCCTTGTTAACTGTAAGTCCTATACTGAGATGCCAGATGACTGGAGATTTGTTCTAAGAAACAGCAGAATAAAAACCCTTGACTTTCAAGGTAATTAACTGTGCTGAAGAAATGAAATTTCAGACTTGGACAGAGTTTCTTTCACAATCATACATAAAAAAATCTCCTATGCCAACAAGGACAATCAGGATACTGATACAAGGTTCGTATTACATAAATCTAATTATTTTGGGAATTACTTTAAAGCTGTCATAGTTCCTTCACAAAATAAAAATAGAGCTCTGGAATCCACCTCATTAAAAAAACTATACGATGGACCAATCCCAATGCTCAAACTTTTTATAAAACATTAATTTCTGACAACCAACCCCCCGAAAACGAAAGTGACATCGAATTTGGAGACGATCCACCCATCGATTGAGGCGAAAGAATGATCAATGTCCAGCTCATTTTCGAAAAATAGGCCTGTTTCGTGCCTTAAATTGTTAAAAAATCAAAATATATTTTATAAAATTAATAAAGATATGTTATTTGTATAAAGTAATAATAAGTTAGTGTTTTTTTTCCTTATCAAAATACGATAAAATCGACTGTGTACTTTAAAATTCAAATTCTGAAAAACTAGAAAAAATAGACTATGATTGTTTTTCACCGTCACCCCTCAAATGTTTACGGTATTTAGAGCTTTAAAGAGGGATCACAGATTTTTGTAAATTTATATGGATCTGAAAGATATTTATATGAATTTAAAAGATTTTTCCCAAGGATTTTTTGGGATTTTTAACTAAAACGAATACAGATGTAATATATATAATATATGATTAAGCAATCAACTACAAAATACGAATTAATACCTAATAGTTTTTTATATTGATGTACTGATTTGTTGAGAAAATGATAAATTTAATGTCTAATAGTTATAGAATAATTAAAATATCAATTAAAAAAAAATGCAATCGATTATATTGTAAATCGCAGTAGTGCCACATGTATTTTTAAATAAAGCTCCTATATTTTGACCCTTCTCATCTCCTAGAATATATGTTTTATATGATACTGTTTTTCATATCTATTACCTGGGGCAGGCACTGAGCATAGCCAAAAAAGGCATCGCCTCTCACTTAAACAGGCCCCTTGTTTTAATTCACTATACTGCAATCGATTATATTGTTAACCCCAGTAGTGCCACGTGTATTTTTGAATAAAGCTCCTATATTTTGACTCTTCTCATCTCCTAAATATGTTTTATATGATACTGTTTTTCATATCTATCTATTACCTGGGGCAGGCACTAAGCATAGCCAAAAAAGGCATCGCCTCTCACTTAAACAGGCCCCTTGTTTTAATTCACTATACCGAATCAATGACAAAAGAAACATTATTGTAATACAAAAAAAAACTTTTTTGTTTAGTGATCTGTTTATCATAATTGCTTTATCAAAGCAAAAAAGGGTCAATCTTTTTTTAAGTCATCAGTTTTTTTCTAAAGGGTAGCACCTCAAAAATATTGTGCACACAGTTCCGCAAAATCTCACATCAGCTCTGCTATTATTATTAATATTATTACTAGTAATTTTTACAATAAAATATCAACTCTGCAAGTTTATCAGAAAGTACGTATATTAGTTTGCTGTGCAGTGATTCTATTTTAGTAAGCTTAAATTATTCTCTCAATGGCAGATTTGTCTAACATGCTAAAAAAATCAAAAATATCGATCAATATATCTTGTAGTACTACTACAATAATATATAACGTATCTATAAAGATTAGTACATACTTTTACTGTAATGCTAACTGTTTCAGACATTTGTTTGCTACATAAATCACAACATTGCTCCAATTTATTCATATGATCCATTATTGTTTATTTACTCTTAAATACTTCACATAAAAATGTGAAATTTTTCTGTAACTTTTTAATAGAAACTTTCTGCTGGTATTTAAACTTTAAACCGTGATAATGCATTACACTAGTTATTACAGGTAGAGAAAATTAGCTTATTTATTCTTGTGGTTCTAGTACATCTTTTTTATCGATACAGCTTGTATTTTCAGTTAATATTTTTTCTTTTCTAATAGCTTCATCATGACGCTCATCATTTTCAAAAAATTCAATATCACCAAAACTTACCTTCTTGGAATGTGTTTTTACTAGACCACTTCCATTGCTTTCTTTGATATTGCTAGTTCTGGGCACTAGAAGTTTTTCAGGTCTATTTGATGTTAAATTATTATTTTTATTGATAACAATATAATTTAATGGGACTACACCTGATTTATCATGATGAACAGCATAAGCCCAACCAGTATTTCTTAAACGCATTTCTTCCTGAATATATGTGGGTGCAAGCAAAATGTCATCATTTGTGTGAATCGTAAGCTCATTAGGTGAAGTGGCAATAAAATCAAAACAAGCTTTTGCCATAATTCCTGGTGATTTCCAATTAGAAGGATCAAGTCTATCTTCATATTTGGGTAAAAATTTGCTAATAATATATGGAGCTGATACAATAACTCCTAAAAAGGCTAAAGTAGGCCAACTAGACCCATGTGGTGGTAATCCACTTCCTACACCACTGGTTGATGTACATGCTGCTTCCTTCCAAGCTAAAGAAGTTGCACTATGAGACACTTTCAAACCAAACATTTGCCTCATCTTTCTATATAACCATGAAACAAATCTAAATATATTTACTGAATACCAGATATGACCAAACATTGTTCGAAGTCTGCCAAAATTTTCTGCTACTCCCAAGATAGCCCTAAAAGAGCTGGTCATGGCAAAAAATGTATTATCTAACATCATAGCAAGACTGTTAAACGCCCGCACTACACTTTCTACACTAGCAAATGTCTGTCTGGAATTATCTTCAGCGTACTGAATAAAACGTCTTTCATGATCATCTCTAGAAAATCCAGGATAATCGTATGTACTATAGTTATTATATCCACCATAAGTCGATCCATACAGCGAACTTCTGTAAGGCGTGGCAAAATTTCCATAAGATCCGTAAGGGGTATTATAAGGAACTGAATATGGCATATTATAAGAGTTCATAGTACTACTATTACTACCTGATGTTAGGGGTCTTGGTGGTAAAACTGGTGATGACCTATTAGGGAATAGTGATGAAGCCATATTTTGGTTTCTCATAAACTGAGATGAGTTTTGTAAAGGCATCGTTGTTTCCCAAGGAGTTGAAGAAGACATTTTACTTTTTCTTAACACCACTTTTTGATACTTACAGATTTAGGTGTTTAAAATCTGCAAAGCGAAGAATATTTAAAATGTTCTTAGCTATTTCAAATTAAAGGCCCATGAGTTTAAACTACTTTAATAATTATCTTAAGTTTTGTTTTGAACTTTGACTGATAGATATATATATATATATATATATGTCGCATATGTCGGACTTTCAAATGACAGGAGAGAAGCAGCTAAGTCTCAAACCAATCCGTGACTGGAAAGTAAAGTTCATAACTTCATTATGTTTTTGGTGCTCGTGTGTATTGTACCGGATTATCATTGCAAAGGCCGGAAAATATTCTTACACTGATCATTTGATTGATTGATTTTGATGTGCTGACAGATTTTAAGACGCTGATAACGAAGTTAGGAGTCTTCCGGTTCGTCTCGTCGAATGCAGACCTCTGTGTTGTTAACATAAGTGGTGCCACGTGTTCGGTTTTGCTGCTTTATTTCGGGAGGAAACGGGAGACTCAACCGCTCAGTGTGGAAACTAACGACCCCGCTAGAAAGGGAGCAGACGCTGTGAACGTGTGAGGCCTAGTTGTTCCTGTATTCTATCCCGTTCGTCTATCGCAGTTCTACATAGAATATTAGCGTAACGGCCGCTACGTAGCGGGAGGGGTAAGGGGATAGCTTGAAAGAAAGGGTCATCTCGTGATATCAGTAGTACTCTCAAGGGGCACCTAGTGGAAGCCAAGATGCATTTCAGAATTTAAAAGAGAAAAAATCAAGAGTTATTTGATAAATTCGGGGTGTTCGGGAGCTAAGAGCTCGCCATCCGGACATCCTACCTATTGGGCTGGAGAATGGCGCTGAAAGCAAAAAAGTGGCAGCCGACTCCATTTTGAAAAAGAAAGAAAGAAGTTAGATTTTTTCGACGACGTTTCGTTTCCGAGATATATATACGTCACAATCTTATACCCAGTTCTTCACCTTCTTTTCTGTTTCCTTCAGTAATTTTCATGAGAAAACGATTGAATACATAATCAAAATTACAGATATTTTCAAATGTACAACGTTATATTATTTAATATCACATCAATCAACTTATATTTTATTTTATGTTATATTACTAAGGGGATTTTTCTTATATTTGTGTTTTCTGTTGGCAACTATTGTCAACGTATGAAGTTTTTGGTACTGTTTATTATGGATTTTTTGGTACATATGTGAATCAGTATTATGTTGGCAGATCGTCTGGCCGCTGAGGTAGATCGATAACGGGTTTAAAGGGTTTAGCTTTAAAGATATTACCTTTGCGGTGTCGCGCTCCGGCGCCTAACCTGGTGCAAACACAGCACCCAGCTACCTGGTGCCGCCCCGCTGCTAAAAGGTACCTTTCTACCTGCTTAACAAAATATCCTTAATATACTTTTGAAAACTAGTTCAGTTCAGTTCAGTTTTGTTTTATGGCGCTGTCATGTGCTATGACAATTTGCCAGCTCTTCTCCCTTGGGTCCAGGCAGTCTGATTCTTGGATCATTCTGGTCTCATTATCCTCTTACTTTAGTACTTCTTTCTTTTTCTTTCTTTCTTTCTTATTTCCTCCTTTTTCTTTCTTCTCTTTTTGGTATTTTATTTATTTATTTTTTTTTCAAGGAATGTTAGTCTTTCACCCTCTAACTCTCCACTCTTCCACACGACAAGGACAACAATTACTAGACACCACTACACGGTACACATAGCTGGTAGGGTAAATTTACCTGTTCTTGTTTTTACGATATGCAAATTGATTTGTTTCACCTAAACTTATTTGGTTTCATTATAACAATGGTATGTTTATAAATTGATATTATTTCTCTTTAAAAATGTAATCAGGGATTTGACTCTAGAGATATTTATATTGTTTAGAACCGATATAATATTGAATGGAGTGTTTAACCCACTTTGTCTAAGACATTCATACATGCCCACCCCCGGAATTTCCCTTAACGGACATTCAAAGAAAATATGATCAAGGTTTTCAGTTTGTCCACACTCACAGAGTGGGGATTCTTTTATTTTAATATAATGTAAATGCTCAGCAGTGAGGCAGTGCCCTGTTCTCATTCTTATTATTGTAGTTATATGTCGTCTATCTACATATGGTATTGTTTCGAACCACGGTTTCCTGGGAAAATCTCTTTGAACCTGTGCATGAAATTTACCTTTTTCCCTTCTGGAGGCTTGCCAATATCTGATAAATTTTTCTTTAATCTCATTTTTACAGATGTTACTTATATCTCCCTTATTCAATTGTAGACTTTTGGGAATGTTAAGTTCTCTTCCTATGTTTGCCAGTTTGTCCACCGTTTCGTTGCCAATGATATTTGCATGTCCTGGTATCCATGCTAGCTGAATGTCTGAAGTTGTTTCTAAGATCAATCTTTTGGTATATAGGGTGATATAGTCATTGTTTGAATCGATGGTGGGTTTTCTTAACTTTTGTATTGCGCTTCTGGAGTCAGTAAAGATGATGGATTTACTGATGTTTTTTGTTAGGCACACTCTGATTCCCTCATTGATGGCAACTGTTTCTGCTGCACATATGTTTATCTTCCCCTGGCAGTTTTCCTGAAAAATTGTAATTTAGTTCTGGGATATGAATACCATATCCCACAGATTCCCCCTGTTTTGAAGCATCGGTGTATACAAAGGTATATTCGTTACAGTATTTTTCTGTTTGTTCCAAAAATTCTCTATTATTGTTTCCACTGTCTTTTTTCAAATTTAGATTAATTATTGGGATTTTCTGTATTTGATATTCATATTCTATCTCAAAACAAGGCAGGATGTCACTTGTTCTTACGTGTTCCCAAAATGGTTCAATTTGGTCCAGTGCATTTACCAGATAGTTTGAGGGATGGTTGTTAGTTAACTTTTGTTTTAGTTGAATAAGTAGTTCTATTATGGGGTTATTATCTATTGTTAAAAGTTTGATAAGAAATTTGTGTGCAAGCCACTTACATCTAGATTCAAGATCAAGTTCCGTGGTCTCTGCCAGAAGTGCATTCACCAGAGTGGATTTCATACAGCCTGTAATTATTCTTAGGCTTTGATGGATAATGGTATTTATTCTGTTAATGTTTTTTTGTTGTTGGTTTTAAAAATATGGCGCCAAAATCTAGGTGGGACCTAACCAACCCTCCGAAGGCTGTTTGCAGCGTTTTTGGGTCTGCTCCCCACCAAGTCCCGCACAACACCCTCATGAGGTTCAATCCTTTTTTTGCTTTGATAATTATTTCGTTTATATGTCTGTCCCATTTCAGCTGTCTGTTCAAATATACTCCCAAGCACTTGATATTATCTTTATAATTGATTGGTGATCCTTTTATGTATAAATTTGGAGGATATTGTGTATATCGGGACTGTTTAAACCAAACTGCCTCACATTTGTTCTGTGACAGTTTTAAGTTGTGATTCTCTAGCCACTGTGATATTATGTTTAAATAGTTGTTTACTTTATTTGTCATTTGTATGACGTTTGTGCCTTTGCATATCAATACAAGATCATCAGCATAGCCAATAAGCCGGCTGTCCGTATCATCTAAAGCAGCTTCTAAAAATGTATTAAAAAGGTTTTTTAAGTATATATTAAAGAGGAGGGGACTTAGGGGGGAACCCTGGACCAGTCCTTTGGTGGCTGTTTTTGGACCTATGATGTTGTTGTTCGAATCTTTAATATATAGACATCTATTTTCCAAGATCCTGAAAATTGCACTGCTTAGAGGAGGGGGGATATCTGCTTCGAGGAGGCGTTCATATAGTTGATATATGTTCACATTGTCATAGGCTGATTTTATATCCAAAAATACTCCTATAGCTGTTTGATTTTGGCTGAAGGCCGTTTGTATGAATGTAGTAATATATGCAATATTATTATTTTATTCTCTAATGACCATTCTATTTTATTTTTCATCATATTCTCAAAGGTTTTGCCTATGCAAGAACTCATCCCTATTGGTCTATAGCTGTCTGTTAGCTCCGGATTTCTATTTGATTTGGGGAAAGCTATTATTAATGTTTTTTTCCATGCTTCTGGTATGTTTTGTCCTTTTATAATGTCATTACATATATTAAGAAGGTGGTTTAATCCTATTTCTAGAAGATGCGTAATCATCGAATATGTAATATTATCCAGGCCTGCGGCTGTATCTTTTTTATTTGTAATAGCCTATTTTAAATCATTAATGTTAAAATAATCTGTCTCTTGTATATCATATGGTCTTAATGTGAACTGGGGGTCAATTACACAGGGAGTAAGCCCGTCCAAGATTTCCGTTGCTATTTGCTGATTGGGGAGTTTCGGGTAAGGTTTATTAACCTGTGTATGTGCGAATCTCCTAACTGTATTCCATACTTCTTTGATGTTTGATTCCCGATTCAGAGTTGAGCAATATGTTCTAAATTTTGTTTTTTTTCGTTGTTTCAAAAATCTTTTTGTGGTGGCTATTGTTTTTTTAGCATTCATAAAGTTCTCTAGATTTGGCGTCAGTCTAAATGTGGCGATTGCTGTTTTTCTTTCCTTTACCCTCGTGGAGCACTCACCATCCCACCATGGATTAGATATTTTATATTTCTTGCCTTCTTGTTGGTTGTGTATTGTTTCCGCAATGATCATATTAAGGTTGTTTTCAAAAGTTTCGTAGGAGATGTTGTTTGGTAAATTACCATAGGCAGCCTCTGCTTTATAATTATAAAGAGGCCAATTGGCTTTTTTAATATTTTTTTTTCCTTGAACATTTGGGTTATCTGTTTGCATCCTATTTGTTTGTTGATATATAGAGCACATAGTAGGGTAATGGTCACTGAAAACTATTACTTTAATAAAAATTGTCAAATTTAAATTAATTTTCTTTTTTGAATGACGATGGTTGCCAACATAAACCAAAAAAAAGGAAGAAAAATTCCCCATTAAATATAGCAATTGATAGATTTTATTTGGTTTTTGAGTAATATAAAGTCATATACTAGAAAATATGTATATGTAAATTTGATATTTTAATTGTGTATGTGTAAAACACAAAAGAAAAAACTAAGTATATAAGA
This sequence comes from Kuschelorhynchus macadamiae, assembly GCA_030620095.1. Taxonomy (NCBI): domain Eukaryota; kingdom Metazoa; phylum Arthropoda; class Insecta; order Coleoptera; family Curculionidae; genus Kuschelorhynchus; species Kuschelorhynchus macadamiae. The sequence continues at coordinate 160,068 of JAUTXW010000707.1, forward strand.
TTGTAAATTTCGATGGGAGACATCTTGGAAACGAAACGTTGGCCAAAAAAATTGACTTCGGATTCATTATCAGCTCCTGAAAAACTACAGGGTACCAAAAATCATCAAACTCGGCGTTGGTAAAAGTGGATTGATACCGAGTTAGCACCAGGTTAGGCGGCATAGCGCGAAAGCAACATCTTTAAAGCTGTAATGCATATAGCATTGAAGGTGATTCATCCGCACTGTCGCGCTGCGACGCCTAACCTGGTGCTAACACGGTACCGGTCTACCTGGTACCTACGCCCTTCGGCGCTCGACTGTCTGATAATCGTATACTGATCCACCTATTTATCAAAATATCCATAACAAGGCCTTTTGAAAGGTGTAATTGTTATTAAATTTTTCGCATTTTAAAATTAAATATTTACTGCATTTTCTTCTTTAAATGACAATGGTTGCCAGTATAAAATACAAAAATCAAGAAAAAAATCCCTTTAAAAAACGGTGTTAAATAGATACAATTTTGTTGATCTGATTTTTGGGTAATAAACGTTATAAATTGGAAAATATGTGTAATATTGTTATTTTAATCCTGTATTTAATCGTTTTCTCGAATCAGAAACGAAGGTGAAAAACTGAGGTTAAGATTGTGAATTCTGACGGTATATATCTCGGAACCTTAGAATAGAATAGAAGAGATGACAACCTGGGAATAGAATAGAAGAGATGACACAAACATTAAATCTAGAACAATTAGTGAACTTGTTAATAACAACAACTTACAACTAAAAATAAGTAAAACACAAGTTATTTTTATTAGGACTAAAAATACTAAATTAAACGATAATATAAACTTAAATGTAATTTTTTTTTATTTATTTATTTATTTAACGTTTTCACATTTACAAGCATAATATTATAATATATAGCTAATTATTCTAATATAATATGTTTTACATCCAACTTAAATCCATTTAAGGACACATCACAAAACCTCAATTGCTCATAATAAGTGTTAACATTATGTGCCATTCTGTTCATTGGATTAAACAACCAATAAAATGTTCTGCAGTGAGGTATATGAAGGAGTGGAGTATTGTGTGTTCTATAAGCTGAAACATGTATCTGCAGGCAAGAAAGGCATTCTGAACTCCTTATGTAATTATTAAAAATTTTAAAGATGAAGCAAACATCATAATACTTCCTCCTACTTTTTAGCGAACCCAAATTAAAATAGATTAACAGTTAGATAGATACCACTCTTCTTCAGCTTGAATGATGCTGTTTTACTAAATTTATATTGAATATTCTCAAGCTCTATGTGGAAATTATAATAAGGGGACCAAATAATATTACGATATTCCATTATTGATCGTACAAAACTAATATACAGGGTTTTAAATGCCGGAATATCGGTAAAGTCATGACAAATCCTTTTGATAAAACCCAGCATTCTGCTTGCTCGCCTAATAACATTCTCATGATTGGTAAAAGTAAGTTTATTATCGAAATAGACGCCTAAATGTTTAATTACAGGTAGCTCTTTTAAAGGAATTTCATTTAGTTTATAGGTTGTAACAAGCTCTGATGACCTTAGTCTCCTAAAACGTTTTAAAAAGCATTTAATTACATTTAAGGACATCTTATTATGACAGCACCATTTGCTTGCTTGAATATTTTATTCGATGGTAATAGATGTCAATTTTGATATTTTAATTGTGTATTCAATTTATTTTTTGTGTTGATAAATTAAATGTGATACTTGATACGATATGTTAAAGAGGGTCTTGTAAACAATTAAACCCACGGAATTTGATAATTTTTTAATATAAAATAGAAAGTTTACCTTCATTTAATTGTTTTAAGAAAATAAAAGAAATGGATGAACCACTTTTTCTATTAAAAAAACCGAAAAGAAATTCGATATTTTCACTGTGTTCCAACGCGTTATATTCCTTAATATGACAATTTGAAGAAAGGCTATCTTGCATTGTTGCCAAACTTACATTATTGTATTGTATTACATTTTTCATGTTTGTCTCCCGTTAGTAACGCATGTGGATTCCTGTGCCGATCCCAAATATTAGACTTTCGCCAGTGATGCACTTCGCTGTCGTTCGTCTTTTATATTAGGGCTTTAATGATGATGCCTACGGCGCCTAACCTGGTGCTAACCCGGTACCAATCTACCTAGTGCGGTCAACACTAATCAATAGGCGGGTGCATCACTGGCGGAAGCCTAACATTCGACATCGGCCCTCTGGGCCGATGCCGAATGTTAGACTTTCGCCAGTGATGCTCTGCGCTGTTGTTCGTCTTTTAGCGCTTCAACGATAACGCCTACGGCGCCTAACCTGGTGCTAACCCGGTACCATCCTAGTGCCTTCGCGCTCCTGATAGTACCGATCCACAACCCACAAATGCATTTTGTTTTTCCTATATAATTTATAAAGATCATATATAAAATAATCTTGGCAACGTAGCATCCCCAGCACACTGGATTTCCGTCCAACAGACGACACTGCCGCTCTCTTTTTATTTAGCAGCTGTAATTATGTTTAAAAACGTTTAATAATGTCTAATATAATAATAACTTCTAATTTTTAGTTAGAAATAATCATTTTTGTGTTATAAAGCATTATAATATAATCAGTCTTTTACGTAGTTCATAAATTAAGTTTGTGAAAAATATGTTTTTAGCGATACGCCAAAAACAAGTTCAGTGCAACCTTCCGAAACCTTAGTTTTTTTTGGATATAATTTGAAAAAGTGCCTCATCCATAAATTTTTGTGTATAGGAATTATTAAAAAAAGGTAATCTTTCAAATGTATATTTTAAATTTGTTAAATTCCATGGGTAAAATTCTTTACAAGAGCCTGTTAAAGATGTTTATAAATTATAACGCTAGGAAAATACCATCAGTATAATGTCAATTTACAATTTTAGGAAGGTGAAAAGAACGACTGCTGCTATATGTGATTATGAGATATATAAGAAAAATGACAATTCATGCATGTCTCTGGATACTCCTTAGGTTGAGCTGGCAGATCGACTAGTATCAAAGCTAAAAAAAAACTAAACAAAATAGTCGTCAAATACTAATTGTCAAAGTCAAAGTGACATAAGAGACTTTGGGAGTGTTTTGGTTGGGTTGGAAATTTTTAAAAAATCAGCTTCAAAAATATTTTGTAACAAAACTGTATAGCAGGGTGTTAAATATAGTTTTTAAGACTGGAAAGCAACAAGATTTGGGTTTTTAACATTTTGCAAAATGTCAAGGAGTTACCAGTTACAATTTGTTAATAGATGCGCGGTCATTTACCTCAGTCACTGTCGGTGTAAACATTGATCTGTTTAAATCTTTATAAACCATGAGAACGAGGGAATAAATGTGTTGTCAAATATATTTTAACTTAAAGAAATCTGCTAGTTTAAAATGCAAAAAAAGGAAGATGGATTTGATCAGAAAAAATTGGAAATTGAGGTATTTGCCGAAATTTATTTCTAGTTTAATACAAGAAACATTCTAAAAATCTTTGATCACTCTTACATTTGTTTTTAATTTTTTTATTATTTATACACGTACGTTAATAATATTGAGATTAATACAACACTAAGCTTGATTGTGGGGTACTCTTTGATATGGTACTCAAAAACGGAGGAAAAAATTTCAGAATTTGTTGAACAATTCTAACCACATCAAGAAGATATTTGACTAACAGCAGTGGCGGCTTGTGACCTAAGAATTAAGGGGTGCTGCAGAAATAAGAGAGGAGGGCATTTTTCATCTTTAATTTTCTTTTGCGAATATATTTTTATTTACAATGAACTAATTGATTAAAATGCTACACGACACACAACAAACCAAAATGTTAACCAAAAAACAGGCCAATTTTTAATTATTATACTACATATAGATACACACATTTGAAAAATTATTTTAAAAACTAAATACATTTAAGTCTTTAATAAAAACCTGTAAATTAAATGACCCCTTGATTTTTCTTTAATAGAGATTTGTCTGTTACTCTCTCATTAAAATTTGGTATGTCACTACTAACTAATAAGCCTTTTCTCATTGGACATCATATCATAGACACTGGGACTAAAAGATTTTCAGCCATAGTCTTTCTCAAAAATGTCTACAATTTGAGTCCACTAGATATCCCATGTAAAAAGCACACATGGAAAACAAAAAAGAGCATTTCTTCTATCGCAACCACATAAAGTCAATTTATTAAAAAGCAGGTCATGCTGTATAACATAAAATCTTATGACTAATTTTAAAATAAAATACTATAATAGACATAAGGTATAGATAGATGTCTATAAAACAAACAAAGAAAATACACATATTTTAAGAAAATCTTCAGGCAGAATAGCTTTCTCTAGGAACTCTATAATTGTAGTGCACAGATTTTTCTAGGAAGCTTTTTTACTTTTTTGGTAAATTTGAGTAAATGCCTTATAGTAGTCAGTGTGTCAGGTAAATTGTTGTATAGCGACTTGCCCCTTGTAACGAAGCATAATTTGGATAAGTACAAACTGAGTTATTGGAATGTCAGGTGAATTTTTATTTTGTGTTTCGTACTGATGTACATTCTTGTGTTTCTTAGCCTCATCCATGTTTTTGTGTATACTGCAAAGACTTTCTAGAATGCAAATGGTCTGATTAATGGTAAATAAACCAGATGGCAATTTCTTAGCCAATAAAGATAGATTCCATTTCAAATTGCTCTGTATTGTTGATCCTAGGAATTTATATACATTTACTATTTGAACTTACTGTTTGTTTATTTGGACGTTTAGTTTGCTTCTGGTTCGAATGTTTATACAGTTTGACACTTTTTAATGTTTAGTGATAACTTATTAACTTCAAACAAGTTTTGGATTATAATCAGATCAGTATTTACCGTGACAATCTTTGATGATGTCCTGTAGTTTGATGGCTCATGGGTTATGGTATTATTTTAGCCCCTTTGAGACATTGAGGAAATCATGTGTCTCTAACGAACCCACACATTTGTCGTTTTTTTAAAATCTTAAATGATAGCCTATGGTAAATAGACTAGATTAAAAGTAAAACTCATAACATTTCCCACTTTTTTCCCAAAAAAAAATTAAAAAGTTCACAAATTTCACTATTTTTCCATGCATAAACTCTCTATTACCCACCTGGGCTAACGTAACGCTAAAAAGACAGATTCACCTAACAATAGAGGTTTTGTTAAAAAAAATCCTTGTTTTATATAGACTCAAAACTTTGTTGGCACACGGTGCGCTTTCATTACACGGACCTAAGCAATTCTAACTTAACCAAAATAAACCAACTGTTTGAAAATCTTCTTGTAACATAGCAACACTGTCCACATATGTCACATTTGACATTTAAAACACGACAATTCCCTTTTATCTTATGTGAAATAAATTGTTATTTTTAGAAGTTATTTAGAATTATAAAAACAATGTATATATTAAGTTATTTACATTTTATTGGTAAGGAAAGTTAGTGAAAACTATTTTTTAGTAATTTATAAAGGCACACAAGCATAAAACTTCCTAAAACTACGGTAAACTTTAAATAAATAGAATCAGAAGAAGGAGAATAAAACAATTCTTTTTGGTGATTATTGGTTAGAAAAAGTGAGAAATGTTAGGAGTTTTCTCATTTACTCTACTCCGTACACCATAGGCTATCATTAAAATTTAAAAAAACTACATATACATAGGTTCGTTAAGGACACAAGAACCCATTGAGGAAATAATCCAGATGTAAATGATGTATTAATAAGGTTAGTCAGTATATGAAATGAAATAGATATTTAACAAACGGGATATACCCAATCGTACAATGTACTAATGCTTATAATAATATAATAATAATAATAATAATAATATTTATTGTCTAACAGGAAACCCAATTACAAGACAAAATAGCTTAATATATATAGTTTACATCATTATTAACTTAAGTACATTATACAATTGAAACTAAATAAGTATCACAAAACCAAATTCAAACTAGTCTTGGTATAATTACAAAATAAATGGAACAATAATTGCGTAACAATCACCCCAAAGCCCAGCCAAAGATAATTATTTAACAATAATGCCTATGTAAATACTCAACAACTTTCTTTCTAAATTTACTGAAGGTTAGACCGTGAATGTCAATGTCGATCTCTGCAGAGATAGAATTAAAATACTGACATGCCCGAAACAGTGTGGCTTTGTGCTCTCCATAATTGCGATAGAGTGGAAGATAGAAATATGTCGTAGTTCTCATATACCGTTGGGGTACATGAAAGTTAAGTTTCTGCAGAAGGGAACTGCAGTCGATCTGGTTATTGGCCAACCTAAATAAAAAAGTTAAAGAAGCATAAGCCCTTCTACCAGATAGGGACACAAATCCAAACCTTTGAAGCAGGGCTGAGTGATCAAATCCTCGAGCAGGATACACTCCATCCAACCTATATGCCAAGTGTTTTAAGAATTTTCGTTGCACATATTCAATTTGGTTTATTTGCACCATGTATATAGGTGACCACACTATAGAGGCGTATTCTAGTTTGGACCGAACAAGTGCATTGTACAACGTTATAACACATTCACTGTCAGTGAACTTACTGGTTGTGCGAATGAGAAAGCCAAGAGTTTTCAATGCAGATTGCGTTATCTCAATATGACCATTGAAGGACAAGGTCTTGTCAACAACTACTCCTAGATCCCTAACCGATTCACAGTTAGGTAGGACATTATTGGAAATACTATACTGAAACAGAATTTGATTATGCTTTCGGGTGAGTGTCATCTTCTTACATTTTTGTACAGTTAAGGGAAGCTTGTTTGTGCTACACCAATCAGTAATAATTTTCAGATCATTCTGAAGTTCCTCGCAATCAGCCGTGGAACGTATCACCCTGTAGACCTTCATATCGTCCGCGAATAAGATGGTCTTGCTAGAGATTCCCATTACAATATCATTGATGAAAATGGAGAAAATTAACGGCGCTAGATTACTCCCCTGGGGGGCCCCACTTGTAGCAGAGAATTTACCTGATTGATACCCATTATATTCTACGAATAGTTGATGGTTTTTTAAGTATGATTGAAAAAAAGAAATAAGGTTGCCGTCGAAGCCGATATCCTGCATTTTGGTTAGTACAATTTTGTGGTCTATTTTATCGAACGCTTTAGAGAAGTCTGTGTATACTACATCAACTTGAAGACCCTCATCTAAAGCATCATATACGTCCTGAAGGAAGCTAGCTAGGTTTGTGACGGTTGAACGTTGGTGGAAGAACCCATGTTGTTCCGGGATAATAACAGATTTAAGTTGGAAAAACAATTTATTATATACAGCCTTCTCAAGAACCTTTGCAAAGTTTGGGATGATTGAAACAGGGCGGTAGTTTGATATTGAGATTTTTTCCCCTGATTTGAAAATGGGACAAATTTTTGATATTTTCCAGATCTCGGGAAAGCTGTTGGTTTTTAAGGATAAATTAAAAATGGTTGTAAGTGGTAAGGCAAGTGCATAAGCACAATCCTTTAAAATAAATGAAGGAATATTGTCGTGGCCAGATGTTAGTTTTGGCTTAAGAGATTTTAGCGCGTTTGTGACATCTTCTACACTCAAAGTTCTTAGTTTAATTAAGTTGCTATTATTTTGAGGTGCTATTGGGGTCGTGGAATTCTGATCCGTGGTACTAGAGGGGGAATACACACTCTTAAAAAAGTGGGCAAAGGAGTCCACAATGTCCTGCTCAGAGGTAATTTCATTACTATTATATGACATAGTGCTTGGAATTCGTGATTTGCGTTTTTTACTGTGGACATAGCTCCAAAAACGTTTTGGATCCAGCTTCATAGAGCTCTGCACAGAGATTAGGTATATATTATAGACCTCATTAATTTTCTCTTTGATTTTAGTTCGAAGGTCTCGATAATCATTCAGAAAATTGATTTGTTTAGTTTTAAGCCACTTATTCCTGAAAAGAGATTTTCTCCTAATATCAACAATAATATCCTGAGTATACCAGTTTGGATAGTTAAATTTACGCTTCTTAAAATTATTATATTTAGGTACACATATATCAAACATAATCATTAATTCACCATAAAAACTCTGAGCCGCTGCATTTATAACTAAAATCTATTTGTATCTAAAGTTATATAGTAGTACCTCCTTGAAATCTAATATACATTAAAAATATATCAACTAATAAGAAATTTTTACATAGTCAAAGCACTCACTAACTAGGTATTTAAGTCAAGTATTTTAAAAATAGAGTTGGCAGTCATGTTAAAATGTTGTAGAATAAAAATAAACAAAGAAAACATGGGAACACAATTGAATGAATTGAATCTACATCATATATCTGCCATTTATAGACACCAATACTTAGACATTTACAATCTTAATCTAAGTGCAAATTCAGTAGGACTAAATCTGAGCCTGAGTTGCTAATCATTTTATCTGTATGATCGCCCTATACTGCTCCAAACTCAGAGTAGCTAGGTCCATATCAATTGGAAATCTATTAAACAAATGACCCATTCTGTAGACAGGGGAGTTCTTATATAGATTCGTCCTGGGGAAGTCCAGGTAGAATGTATTTCTATTTCTTGTATGTCCAAGAGTAACCAAGAATGGCAGTTGAGATAATATATAGTATTATCTACTTGATCTTTTCAACAGTTTGTACAAATATACCAAACAGATTTTTATTCGTTGATTCTATATCAATGGAAAAATGTCTTTTTTTTTTGCATTCACCAAGTCAAAGCATCTTCATTTCTTGATATTTTTTCCAATTTATTATACATTTTAATCTCATTGTCAATTTTATCTATCATATCATCAGAGCTTTTCTTATTTGAATTGATTTACTTGCCTTCATACCAGTAAGTTCTTCAAACATATCCCAAATTAAGCTATGAGAAATCAAGCTGGGGACTGAATCTCGTGGTTTGCCTCGTTTGATTTTTTAGCAATTTTCGCTAAAGGAGCATAATCGTCGCTCACTTGAGATTCTTCGAAGTTATCTTCCAGCAAGTCAGAATCCTGTCCATTAATTTTTAAGATGTCATTTTTTAAATTTGTAAAGGTTTTTTGCAATAAATCATTATCAAAAAAGACATCTTGAACCTTGGGTCTAATAAAAAGGCAAAAAGATTTCTATCAGTGAAATAGACTTTGTACCTCTTATTTAAGCAGTCTTTGAGCTCATTTTTGGTAGTCTGCACCCCTGAAAAGTCAACTCTTTCAGCTTTGTTAAGATATTTTAAGAGTGTTTTAAGTAAGGATATTACTTCCGATATAGATGCACTATTCTTACTAAAAATCTTTCTTGAAAGGTTGTTGATAGGTAAGTTTTTTTGCTAGTGGTGGTATGCTAGTAGTGCCATCTCTTTTAGCTGAATTATCCCTTATATAAATATGTATATATAAATATGTGTATATATATATATATATATATATATATATATATATATATATATATATATATATATATATATATATATATATATATATATATATATATATGTTGATTCTTAGTCCTTCACGGATGGAAAAATACAATGTGTTTTCATTCCGGGTGTACATCCGTTCACTACTGTCGTTCTGAAAAGGACAGTTTTGCTGATGTTTCGCCACATTTGGCATTTTCGAAGCTTTCTTTCTCGCGTCCGAATAGAGACTGAAATGTTGGTGACTGCGACGCTTCCTTTTATAGCCCCACCCAGGGCCCAAGGTTATATATGTGCGCGGCCGTTGGTCGTTATTTATGTTTTCCGGATGGTACTGTTGTTGTTGCGCTAATTGCGCGTGAGTTTTGCGATTTTAGATTTATCGATTATTGTCTTCCATACTGTTGGTAGTTTTAATGATTCGTCCCTTTTATTCAAATCACCTTGTTTTTCAATTTCTATGGCTTCTCAGATTATTCTGGTTTTATAATGTTCTATAGGTATTGGCAATCTCCCTACACCCATCGAAATTTATTTTATGGCCGGTTTCCTGATGATGTAGGAATAAAATACACTAAGAAATAATGACTATCGAGTAGCTAGAACTAATTTATCGGTTTCGATGGCACCACTGTTTGTGCGGGGTATCTCCGAATTTAACAGATTACCATTAGATATAAAGGGAAACAATAGCATTATTATTTTTAAGCGCAATTTATCAAAATATATGAAAACTAACTAATGTTTAGCTCTATTTTAGGATTAATTTAAGAATAACCAAAATTGTAAACCAAAAGCTAACTTTTGTATTAGTTTCGTCCTATCTTGAATAAAGTTATTATTATTATTATTTAGGGTTTTCCTTAAAAGATATCGCAAAATTAAAACCCTTACTCAGTACGGATTTTTCACTTTCTGAGAGACTCTAGGATGATATATTTCCCACTAATTTCTCGACGTCTACTGATGATACTTGTGGCTGACTCAACTTTCTTAGAAGATTGTCATATTTTTTCGAAAGTTTATCTGTCTTAATATTCTTATTTGTTTCTGTTCGCCAAAAAGCCAAAGTTTCTATGAGATTCCACAATAAAGGGTGAATGGTGTTACTTAGTTTAAGATGTAACTTTAAAAGCTCTTTCTCTGTCTCGGCTAGTTGTTTTCTAGTTTGATGGATTTGTTCTTTTAATAAGGCCTTACTAGCATTTTGAAGTATGGTGTTAGTTTTTAAAGTTTTAGTATGATAAGACAACCGTGTAAAAGTAGGAAGTAAATCGCTGTCACGACACTTAATTTGAAAGGTTAGATCACATAAAAGATTAGTTTTCTTACCTCTCAGTTTCTTATACGTCTTGATTGTCTTGAAGATCTCCTCCCCATAGAGGTGTATAGTGTTGATTCTTAGTCCTTCACGGATGGAAAAATCCAATGTGTTTTCATTCCGGGTGTACGTCCGTTCACTACTGTCGTTCTGAAAAGAACAGTTTTGTTGACGTTTCGCCAAAATCACATTTGGCATTTTCGAAGCTTTCGTTCTCGCGTCAGAATAGAGACTGAAGTGTTGGTGACTGCGACGCTTCCTTTTATACCCCTACCCGGGGCCGAAGGTTATATCTGCGCGGCCGTTTGGTCGTTATTTATGTTTTCCGGATGGTGCTGTTGTTGCGCTAATTGCGCTTGAGTTTTTGCGATTTTAGATTTATCGATTATTGTCTTCCATACTGTTGGTAGTTTTAATGATTCGTCCCTTTTATTCAAATCACCTTGTTTTTCGACATCTTGCCAAGGTATTTCTGAAATGACACGCGCCACAAATAATGGTGGCTCATGTCTAGATAATGTGATTGCTCTTGTATCCCTGGTAATGAGCGCTAAGTTGCATAATGCACACATATCAGACCACCTAGCCCAGGAGGTGAACCTTAATTTGGAGTGCAGGTTAGGTACACAATCTTGCCTTAAAAGAACTTTTAGAGATGCTGACATACTTTCTTTCACAAATGCCTTGAGGCTTGAAAACTGGCAAGATGTTTATGACTCCAAAAAATTTAAAGTGGCAGACATTTTTAAACATTTTTTTATGTTATTTTAATATGTTTTTTCCATTAAAAAAACATCATATTAAGCCTGGTAATAGGGTGATTTATAATGATCCAGAAATCGATGAATGTAAGAAGCAGCTGGATCTCTTTTATATTCTCTCTAGACACTATGAAGAAGCTAGAGATATCTATATGGAGTTAAAGACAAAATATGCCAAACTCTTACAGTTTGCAAAGAATAACCATTATAATAAAAAAATTAGCGAAGCACAAAATAAGAGTTGTGCGACCTGGCATGTTGTGAATGAGCTTACAGGGAATAAGGCATGTAAGAACAGTATCCCATTAGGTGACTTTCAAATTAATGCAAACAAGTTTAATGATCTGTTCATCAACAGCACAAAGTTAATAATAAAAAAAAGGAGATTTTAATCTGAGCACACCACGTACACTCAATTTCCCTTGTATGAAAACCTCAATGTACTTGTCTGACGTTACTGTTACAGAGATAATAAATATATCCAAAAGCATTAAGAATAAAAAAAGTTCAGGATCTGATGAGGTGCCTGTTTTCATTGTTAAAAAGTGCATTGAAGCAATAGCTGAGCCCTTATGTGACATACTGAATTGCTCTTTTCAAACTGGAATTTATCCAGATAAACTAAAAGAGGCCCTTCTCTTGCCTCTTTATAAAAAAGGTGACCATGAAATTCTTTCTAGTTACAGGCCAATAAGCCTCCTATCATCCTTCTCAAAATTTTTCGAAAAAGCCTTTTACAACCGCATCTATAGCTTTTTTTCCAGTATGAACTTGTTCGCTGATTTTCAACATGGTTTCTTGAAAAATAAAACAACTAAAACCGCTGTATATGATTTTTTGACAGCGATATATGGAGCTCTAGAGGAGGGAGAGGTAGCAGCCGGTCTATTCCTTGACCTCTCAAAGACCTTTAATTGCCTTGATCATGGTCTTCTCTTGGATAAACTTTCCCGGTATGGTATAAGGGGAAATGTGCTGTCCTGGGTTAAATCATATTTGAGTAATAGGAGGCAAAGAGTCATTCTCAAGCAGGAGAATAATAGCATGGTTTCCTCAAAGTTTGAGAATATCAGTCTTGGAGTACCCCAGGGCAGCATCCTAGGACCACTGTTTTTTGTGATTTTTCTGAACGATCTTCCAACAATAAATCATGAATTTACAAATATTTTGTTTAATTATGCAGATGATACTAACTTGCTTCTGAAAGATAGGTCAATGCCATTACTGATGGATTTAATGGATGATAATTTTAGACAAGTAAAGCAGTGGTTCTTGAGCAACCGCCTAGTCCTGAACACTGAAAAAACAAAATGTGTAATTTTTAAAACATCTCAAAGAAAACTACTAGTCCCAAGCTCAATTGACATAGATGGTACAAATCTTGAGATTGGAGAAAATAGCAATATGCTAGGAGTTACACTGGACTCCACACTTAAGTTTGATGTGCAGATAGATTGTTTATGTGCTAGACTCTCTAATGCATGCTATTCTTTACGAATAATATCAAAAAATCTTAACCTAAACGTATCAAACACTGTATACCATGCGAATATCTTGTCCATTATACACTACAGCATTCTTTTTTGGGTTGGCACATCAGGGGCAGAAAGAGTGTTTAGAATACAGAAACAGGCATTGCATATTATGTTAAAGTTAAATTTTAGATCATCCTGCAGGGGTCTTTTCAGAACTCAGGGACTACTTACAGTTGCTGCTTTGTATATATATGAGTGTATTATGTTTCTTAAAAAATATGAAGGCAAGTTTAAACATCTTGAAATAAATCATGCTCATGATACCAGAAGAATAGGCAGATACAACGTGCCACGCCACAGTTTGACACTTACTGAGCATAGCTGTCACTATAACTGTATAGTTTTTTACAACAATTTACCACCTCACATAACAAATGCCAAGAATAGCAAAAACTTTGGAAAGAGTCTTTTCAAGTATTTATGTAATCTAGAGCCATATAAGGTCAATGACCAAACCAAAAACCAAATGTCAATGATTTGTTTTTTTTATATAGGAAATTTTTAAATGTTACTATTTAATTGTATTATTTTATCCTCTTTTTTCTGACTGTTAATTGACATATTTCAAACTTGTAATAAGTGTGTATTTTGTTTTACAATTTATTTTGAAATAAAGATCTATCTAACTATCTATCTAATATAGAATATTATAACACCAGAATAATCCGAGAAGCCATAGAAATTGAAAAACAAGGTGATTTGAATAAAAGGGACGAATCATTAAAACTACCAACAGTATGGAAGACAATAATCGATAAATCTAAAATCGCAAAAACTCAAGCGCAATTAGCGCAACAACAGCATAAATTTCAATGGATGTAGGGAGATTGCCAATATAGAACATTATAAGACCAGAATAATCCAAGAAGCCATAGAAATTGAAAAACAAGGTGATTTGAACAAAAAGGACGAATCATTAAAACTATCAACAGTATGGAAGACAAAAATCTTTTTTGGCTTTTTCGCAACTGAATAAAAATATTTAACTTTAAATTAATTGAAGCAAATATTTAATATAATTACATACCTTAACATGTAGACTAGTCTGTCTACGGAATGTTTCGATACATAATATAAACAATATTATTTAAGCAAGCATAAGAAATTATATCATTTACCTTAAGTTTTTATAGACACATAGTAATTGTACAAATACTTTCATCCTATCGGGACTCATCAGTGCGCCGATCGTAAGAGACAAACATTAAATAATAGAAAATAATTGATTTCAAAATTTTAAGATGTGTTAGTTTGTTTGACATGTAACCTAGATATGAAAAAAATGATAGTTTGCAGCCATCTATAATGTTAGTATGGAAGACAAAAATCGATAAATCTAAAATCGCAAAAACTCAAGGGCAATTAGCGCAACAACAACAGCACCATCCGGAAAACTTCCAATTCCAATCTATGTTTTTGGCACTGCACTTCGCAGCTTGCCAGCACTTTACGATAGAGCTCTCAGATTGTCGGGAACTGTTACCCCTGGGAGCTCTGGAACTTCATTTCCCTTCCTGTGAGTGTGTACTCATAGGAGTATTATTATATACTGTTGTATGTTCCCTATGGGTATGTACACATAAGGCTGAAGTATAAGATATTAACTAATACTTTTTATGGGATGTTAGTAAACATGTAAACATCACAGACAGAGGTATAAGACTCTTCACGCTCCCGCTCAGGGGAGGAGCATTTCACACAGGACCTGAGTCGGTTGGAGGGGATTGGGTATGTTTTTTTTTTCCTTTTTCCGGGTCTAAAAAATTTGTACATATAATACTATTTATTAAAGTTTTATTTTATTATAGTTTAAAAAAGTGTTAATTATATCACTAATTTCATTATTAATCGTGGATAATATAATATAAATATTAAATGGAGTTTTAACTCCTTTGTTTCTGAATATTTGATACAGATCTATATTAGGAATTTTATTTATAGGGCATTCAAAGAAAATGTGATCCAGGGTTTCAACCTGTCCACATTCACAGTAAGGGTCATTTCTGAGCCCCATCCTGTGCAAGTGTTCTCCAGTTAGACAATGACCTGTACGCATTCTAATTATGGAGGTGACGTGTCTCCTATTTTTGTATGTGCAACATAGAAATCATTTTCTAGGAGGGAAAGTAGTTTGTATTTTAGAATATTGTTTACCTTTTGTTTGTATATCTAGTTTCCATTTATTTTCAAATTCTTCTGTTATATTTTTTTTAATTAGGTTTGTAATGTCTGATTTGTCTATTTTTAGGTTTTTAGGGATATTTAAGGTTCTCCCTATATTTGCTAGTAAGTCTGCAGTGTTATTACCTGCAATTCCAGAGTGACCTGGGATCCAGGCTATATAGATATTGTTATTTGAATTTGCTTCTATAATAAGTCTTCTAGTCAGTAAAGTGATGTAATCTGTTGTAGTGTCAATACAAGAGTTTTTTAGTTTAAAAATTGCGCTAAGAGAATCTGTAAATATAATTGCATTATTTATATTTTTCTTTAAAATAGTTGTGACACCCTCATTTATTGCAACAATTTCAGCTGTGCATATATATAGTTCCCAGGGATTTTTGATGAAAATTTATAATTTACTTCTGGTATATATATCCCAAAACCCACGTTGTCCTTAATTTTAGAAGCATCTGTGAATACAAAGGTAAATTGTTGTCGATCTGTTTTTTCCAAAAACTGTTCTCTAGTGTCCCGTTCATTTTTTTTTAGATTAAGTTCCATTATTTTTATTGGCATGATTTGGTTTTCAAATTCTGTTTTGTAACATGGAAATGTACTATTTTTATATATCTTTTTATAGTATGGATCATATTTTTCCAGGGCTTGTGTAAGGTATGTCCTATTGTTATTTCTCCATTCTCTGATATTATTATTTTGCAACGCACGCAGTTTTTTTAAGATGTTTATTAGTGGATGGTTATCAATGGTAATAGGTTTTGATAAGAATTTGACTGCTAGCCATATTCTTCTAAATTCTAATGTCATTTCAGTTGCTTCAGCCATAAGTGCAAGGGTAGGTGTAGATTTCATACACCCCAAACAAATCCTTAGTCCCTCATAAAAGATCCTATCTAGTTTGCTAAGGTTCTCCTTCGAAGTCGGTTTAATGAAGAATGCTCCATAATCCAGGTGACTTTTTATTAGTGCATTGAAAGCAGTTAGAAGAATTCGCGGATCACTTCCCCACCATACCCTGCTAAAGGTCTTTAAAATATTTATACCTTTTTTAACTTTGTTTATGATGTGCAGAATATGGGCATCCCATTTTAAATGTTTATTAATGATGATACCAAGATATTTTACTTGATTTTTATATGGGATTATGTGATTTTCATGTTAGGAGGTCTTGTTTTACGTGGGCCCTTAGTGAACCACATAGCTTCACATTTGTCTTGAGATACACTTAGGCTGTTATCCTCAAGCCAAGTATGAATTTTATGTAGTGTAGTGTTCATTTTTTCTACAGCATTTACAATATTTTTGTCTTTACAAAAGAGGACTAGATCATCTGCGTAACCGATAAGCTTACAATGTTTTGGTATTATATTAAAGAGTTCTGCTACATATACATTAAAAAGAATAGTACTAAGTGGCGATCCTTGTGGAAGACCAGTATTTGCAAGTACTGGGCCATAAAGGGAGGCATCATTTTTTCTAGTAAAAAGTTGTCTGTTTTCAAGGATTTTATAGATTAGATTTGTAAGTTCTATATCAATATTTAAGTGAATAAGTTTACTATATAGTTTTTGTAGGTTAATCCTATCATAGGCGGATTTTATATCTAAGAATATTGCCAATATGTTATTATTTTCTTGAAAAGCTAGATTAATTTCTGAAGTCAGGATAGCTACACTATTATTAACTCCCATACCCTTTCTAAATCCAACTTGATAGTTGGAAAAGGTTTGTGCATTTTCCAGTCCAGTCTATTCTGTTTTTTATCATTATTTCCATAAGTTTAAGGTAACATGATGATAATACAATTGGTCTAAAACTGTCTGTAGTTTGTGGGTTTTTGTTTGGTTTCAGGATAGCTAAAATATTATATTTTTTCCATGAATTGGGCAATTTCTCCCCTTTGAGGCATTTATTGTAGGTGTTGAGAAGTTGCCTTTTGGCTTGAGATGGTAGATTATATAACATCTTGTATGCTACATGGTCCAGTCCAGTAGAGGACAGTTTTTTGCCAGATAATCCTAATTCCATTTCATGGAGCGTAAAGGGTTTGATATGTTGAGGTGTTGGATAGACAGTGAAGTCCGGGTCAACATTATATTATATGTAGCCATATTATTTATTAGCTCTATTCTTATGTCATCCACAATATTAACTTTGTTTAGTTTTTTACTTTTACCTGAAAATTTTTTTATATTATTCCAAATGTATGTTGTATTAGTGTTTCTGTTTAAAGACTCACAGAAAGTTTTAAACTTTTGTTTTTTTATTCTTTTAAATGTTAGTTTAGACTCGGCAATTACACGTTTTGCCTTAATATAATTATCTATTGTTGGATATTCTTTAAAATTTTTTAGGTGTGATTTTCTATCTTGTAGAATAATTGAGCATCGTTCATCCCACCACGGGTTATTTACTTTGTGGGGTTTATTGTTATTTTTATAAGGTATTGTGGTAATGGCCGCTGTATTAATTATGTTGTTCAATTCTTCAAAGTCTAATGTATTGTTATGTGGTGGCATTGCAATCAATACTTCATCGTAAAATTGTTTCCAATCTGCATTTTTAAAATCACGAGTTTTATATACTTGAGAAAAACATTTTTCATGTACTGTATTTTTTTTTGAAGTTCATATCTACATAAGTGGGGAAATGGTTACTATTTCCACAGTCCGGGATAGTGCCCCATTCAGTTATATATGCTAGATCATTGCTTATTATTGTAATATCTACAGCACTGTTATTTTTTCCAGGAGGCTGCAAAAGCGTAGGAGTCCCATTGTTAAGCACAACAAGCTCATTTTCCAAGATAAAATCACTAATCACTGTACCTCCATTATTGGGGGTACAGTTATCCCATATTGGGTGGTGTGAGTTAAAGTCACCCATAATGAGAAGTTTTTCACAAGAATTGTTTTTAATATTTTCAAGTATTTGTTGAGATATGTTTATGTTATTATTAGAGTAAAGGTTTGTGATACTTAAGTTATTTACTTTTATTATGATGAATTGTATGTTATTATCATTATAGTTTATTATATGCTCATATACAATATTTGCTCTTACGAGGGTAGCTACCCCCCAAATATCCATCTTCCCTATCTTGTCTGATAATGTTATATGATTTTATAAAAAAATTATGAGAAGTTTTTAGCCAGGTTTCATTAAGCAAAACTATATCAGGGTCATGTTTTCTAATAAGTGTAATGAGATTAGCCCTATTAGCATTAACACTTCTTATATTCCATTGCATAATTTTGATTCTTATTTTAGTCTTATTGGTTTGATTGAAAATCCTTATCTTTTTTAGTTATAGTTATCTATCTCCATATAGGAGGCTAGTTTAAGATGTGAGAGAATAAGATTTTTTATTCGATTTTGTTCATAATATGATGAGTTATAGAAATAATCCATTAATTTATTAATATCTGAGGGTGAGTCCTGAGTGTGTGAAATCATAATCTCGTCTGAAACTTGCGAGGCACAATGAGGCATTTCTATGTCTTGTATTTGTGTGTTTGGTTGGTATCTTTCCTGTCTGTCCTGTACATGTCTGTTTGTTGTGGTAGGATGCTGTATACTAGGTAAAGGGTCTTTATTTGGTCTAGAATTTGGGAAGAATAGTGCTTGTTCATGTTGGATTCTATCGTAACCTTGATTTGTGTTTTGTGAAGTATTTCTTCTTTTGTTTTGCTCTTTTGCTACAGTTTGCTGATAAGATCTTTTTATTCCTGTTGTGAAGTCGGTTGTGCGTCGTTGTGAAGTTGTAGTTATGTCACCATTATGTTGAAAGTTTTCTTTATTATTATTTTTTCCTTGTAAGGGAGGGAAGTCTCTGGGGTTAGGATTATATTCACTTATGTAGTTTTTTTTACAAAGTATTTCCGCATCCACATAAGTGAAATTATTAAAAGCCATAAGACGTTTAATGTTTTTTTGGCGTTCATACTCTGCACAAATTCTATTTGTCGCTTTGTGCTCGTTTTTACAAAAATAACATCTAGTGTTACATTCTAATGGCTCCCCTTCTGTTGTATGTTTTAGTTCTCCACAATTTTGGCATTTTTCCTTTCCTTTACAATTATTTTTTGTGTGTCCATATAAGAGGCATTTATAACACTGGGTTACTGGGGGTATATATACAGTTACTGGTACTGGTAAGTTACAATAATAGACATATTTAGGAAGTAATATGCCTCTAAAGGTAATTAAAACTGTCCCTATCGGCTTATATTCTACTTTACCCTCTTTGTTTATGATTTTTCTATTCATTCTTTTTAAGTCGAGAATTTCTATGTCAGACTTACAAACTTTTTTAAGGCCCCTACTTCCAAATCTAAATTAATTGCTCAAACCAAACCTTTGCATGTTACCAAATTAAAAGGAATGTAAATTTTATATCCTTTGTCTATTAATGATTTATTATCTACGAAGTCGTTGGCCGCCTGGAAATTTTTAAATTCTATTGCTAATCTATTAAGACCTTTATAATTAATTTTTTTAATTGCATCGAGATTTAAATTAAAAATTTCTCTAGCAATTTTTAAGTTATTAAACCTACCTATATTATTTTTAGTTTGTTCATTAGATTCGATATAAACAATAAAAGGCGCAATATCTTCCTCAGCATATTTAATTACTTTTTTATTAGAATTCGAGTCATCACCCAACTTTTTTTTTTTTTTTAATAGCGCCATTTTGTTGTATACCTATAATTTCTTTAATTTTATCTTGGGAGAAGGCGTTTCCGCCCTCTCCCTCGGCTCCACTCATAACCAAAAGAGATCAGTGATATAATACTTCTTAAAAATATTTGTAAATTTATTTATACTCGAAACAAAAAAAACAAAAAAAAAACTTACAGAGAAGGTGGTTAGTATTTGGATTCTCCCAATACAGTACACGTAAAAACGTTCTGAAGGAACGAACCAAACTCTTCAATAACTTCTTTCTTTAATGATCCGGAAAACTTAAATAACGACCAACGGCCGCGCAGATATAAACTTCGGCCCCGGGTGGGGGTATAAAAGGAAGCGTCGCAGTCACCAACACTTCAGTCTCTATTCGGACGCTAGAAAGAATGCTTCGAAAATGCCAAATGTGATTTTGGCGAAACCTCAGCAAAACTGTTCTTTTCAGAACGACAGTAGTGAACGGATGTACACTCGGAATGAAAACACATTATATATATATATATATATATATATTTTTTTTTTTTTTTGAACCTTTCTTGTATATTGTTAGTATTTGTTTCTTAGGAAATGATCCTCTAATTAAAAATTAAACAACTATTTTCACTTATTCATGTCTCGTTTTAATAATGTTTCGGCTATAATTTGAGCTTTTATCAAATTCTACAATATTAGAAAGATTAAAATGGGTTTTGAAATAAAATACTAAAATAAAAACTTACAGTAGGAAATTTGGAGAACAGACATAGTTTCAAATATATATGGATACAATTACATTGAATAACAAATTAAAACTACACCGATCAGACTGGACAGTTACTTCAATATCTAACAATTCTAGAATAATACGTGGTTGTTTTATGTGGTAGAGATCTTTTTTTTCTTTTTGCAAAAGGGAGTTTCCAAAAAATATTAATCCATAGTAAATATTTGACTGAACTAGACCATAATATGTTAGTTTTAATACCTACTGTTTAGTTTCATAAATTACAGTTCTTCTAATTTTTAGTATTTATATATATATATATATATATATATATATATATATATATATATATATATATAGTTGTGGATTTGACCGGTCAATTGACCAATTGATTGATAGACATAATTTTTAAAATACCATTTCACACAATCAAAGCCAAACTTAAAATAAAACTTTATTCTCAAATAACATCATATTTAACGATGGAAACCTAAAAAAGATTAACACTTAAAAAAAGAAACTATGTTTTTCAGTTAAGTTATTTGTGTAGCAATGTAGCTAATGGTAAATTCTCATCTTCGGACCCATTGGACGCTAGCTGCTCAGCTTCGGATGCTAGCTGCTCGGCCTCGGCTTCGGAAGTTGAAGATACATCAGCTTCGGAAGATGAAGATATATTATGATCCATTACTTTTCCAGATTTACCCATTATATTTAAGTTATATTTAACATAAACTAATTTTCCGGATCTTGTAGTGGTAAATCTATTTCTTAATTTGCTGTGGACAATTCCCCATGTCGACCAATTTCTTTCACAAGAAGCTGATGAAGCCGGCATACTCAATAACTTAATAGCTACATCGTAGAGTATCGACTTTTTCTGTCAACTCCCCCACCAAGTTGATGGCGTAATATCTCATGATGTTTTACGAACTGATTTAATACCTTTCACCGCTGTCCATATTATTCGATTATTAAATTCATTTGATGCTATTCTGATAATTGATATTTCTCCAATAATCTCAACATCAGTTTTGTTCACACTAAGTTGTACTATTAAAGAAGTAGCAGATTCCAGCTCGTCAAGGGTTAAGTTTTCTCCTTTATATCTAGGATCAAGTAGATATGCTGCATTATGTGTATTGGTACAGGCCATAGCAATTCTTTTTATTACTGAAGTGGTTGTCATTTTTTCTTCTTCTCGAAGAAATGGACTTTGGGAGACAAAAGTATTGAAGTGTTCTTTTAATGAATACAACTTGTGCCGGACATCTGACAAAGTAGCAGTAGTATTTTCCATAAAGGTTATTAAACGAAAAACAGGACTCAGTAACTCAATGAACTTAACATTTCGATCCCAAAATACATCATCACTAAGAATAGCGGATTTTATTTTATTAGTTGCCAGGGTCTCAACTTCGGGGTTAATTAAACATTCTTTAAGTAGCTGTTTATTTACTTGAATACTTTCCATACATGTTACTGTACTACTCCATCTCGTTACGATGGGTAATTTGAGGGATCTCGGATAAAACGGCGTTGGGAATTTGTTTCAATTTGAAAAATTTGACAATCTCCTTACAAACATTAACATGATCAGAGAGGGTTTTCAGCGTTTCAATGTCTTTCAGTAATAAATTTAAAATGTGGGAAATACAGCCGTATGTTTGTAGATTTGGAAATGTTTCTTTTAATTGGGCCCATGCAGCCTGCATATTTGCTGCATTGTCAGTCACCAGAGAGGTGATTTTATTCTCACCAATTTCTTTGATTATCCTGGATATTTCACTGGCAATATATTGGCCTGTGTGACGAAATGCCTGAGGTTGTGAAAAGTCATAAAAATAATCTCCGTTACTTGTATGAACCATGTAGTTTATTAATCCTTCATTACGGATATTATAGTTGGCGCATTACCTTTCTGGAATGACGTCACGCTGGTTTCAAATAACGTATTTCTTATATTATTTATATTTCAGCGATGATTCCTAACCTAAACGTATGCAGTGATGTAGATAGGAGGGGTGCGTTCAGCACTGGCTAAAGCGAATTTAAAATTGGCATTTTCTGTACAGAAAGCGCTGCAACTTGTCGAAAATGGCTGGCAAAAAATTAACACTCTCATTGCCATAAAAAAAACCTCATTTTGCACACTTAATACAAAAATAACTATTATAACTTCAAAAACTAAAATTATTTTGCAAATAAGACTTTACTAATATAAATTCTTTCATCTTAGTCTTATTCTTTGTTTGCAATGTAATAAATTGACGCCAGTTACCCATTTTCATCAAAATTATTTTAATTCTCAATTACAGACAATACTGAAAAAATATTAAGAAAAGGGGAATAACGAACGATGAATCCTTTACCTCCAGAATGTTTCAAAAACAAAAAGAGGTAAAAACAAAAATCACAGATTACTTAAAGAACAAAATAAGAGATATGATCTATTGCGTGTATGCTAAAAATGAATATGTTACAATGCAGACTTTGCTTTAAAAAGAGAGAAATTAATGTATAACTAACTAACTTTAAAAATAAAAACTACTCCCCTTCACTGTCTTCAGAATCAGAACTAAATTCTTCATCGTCACTGCTGTCTTCGTCGGTACTAATTACAAGTGGAGCAATGTCTGAAGCATCACATATCTGTATTGTCTTCCAAGCTTCTTGGATTACCCTTTCTGTGTGGCTGACATAATTTTTCCAATGCTCTGAAGATACTTCATTTATCGCTTTTTCCCACATGGCCAAAACTTCAGATGGTGTCCCCTTCAGACTAGCAATGGTTGGTCCTCTTACACTCAGACCATACCATTTCAATAGCATTAAATTGACAATGGTATGGAGGAAGTCTTAGTATTTTGTGGCCCAAAGGTTTCACATATTCGTCAAGGTAGAATGTTTTTTCAATGTTACAATTTTTTTCTACAATGCTCCATATTTCATCCTTCATGGCCCTCTCTGGGAAGTCAATGTTCTTTTCTTTTAACCATCCAATCAATCTCTGCTTTGTCCATGATTTTCTTGGAATATCCTCTAAAAGGCCGGAATGATAGCTTGCGTTGTCCATCACTATCAAACTTTTTGGAGGAAGATTTGGTACCAGCTGATTTTTAAACCAATTTTCAAAATTTTGCTTGTTCATATTGTCATGATAATCTCCGCTTTTTAGTCCACTTTTAAATATTAAACTGGCCCCCTTAATAAATCCTTCCTTTGATCCAGCGTGAACTACAATATATCGATGACCTTCACTAGCTTTTTTAGAACTTGTAGACATAGTGTTATCCTGCCAGCTGTTTCTAAACGAACCTTTACTAAAAATCCAAGTCTCATCAATAAATACGGTGGTATAAGCATCTTGTCCTAGATTTTGATTTTTGACATATTCCCTCAAGAAATTGATTCTCTTGTGGACGATGTGGGGCAAATCCATCAGGTATTTTCTATTATTTGATTTCTTCCACTTAAAACCAATACTTTTTACGTATTTTCTTAGCGAGGTGATGGAAAAATTAAAATATTCATTTATCTCTTTTAGTTTTTTAAGCAAAGTCTGCATTGTAACATATTCATTTTTCGCATACATGCAGTAGATCGTATCTCTTATTTTGTTCTTTAAGTAATCTGTAATTTTTGTTTTTACCTCTTTTTGCTTTTGAGACATTCTGGAGGTAAAGGATTCATCGCTCGTTATTCCTCTTTTCTTAATATTTATGATTGTTGTATGGCTAAGTTTTGTTGCATTTGAAGCTCGTTCAATTATATTATCAGTTTGCGGAAGGATTCCATTTTTAGCTTGCTCTTTTTCCAATTGAAAAAAAGCCAAGATATTCAAAACTATTAGCTGTGATTGCTGATTATATCTTCGCGGCATCTTGCAAAAGTTTAAAAAGAATCACAACAAATCAATGTCAATTTTGACGAATATATTCTGAAAGACACATAACCAAAACCGGCATTGACTGTTGTAAAGAAACGACAATGAGTTTTTTCAAAATGTTTTTGTCACTGTCAGTTAACATAAATCAAACAAAAATAACCAAAAATGACGTCATTCCAGAAAGGTAATGCGCCAACTATAGTCCAGCCATCACTCATTAGAGTTATATTGTCTTCAATATCAAGTATTTCTTTGACGTTATTTTTTATTTTGTTATAGCATCTATCAAGGTGGGAGGTAGACATAGGTTTCCTATCGGGGAGTTTAAAAGCTAGTCGAAGTTTTCCAAAAAAATGTTTCCATTTATCTGACTCAAACATTAATAAGGCGCAATTGGATGAGTAAACAGCTTCACAAAAAAGAATTTGTAGCTCGGACTGTTCAGAATCGCTTACCGTGTCAAAAAATGATAATAATGTCTGCATTCTTACTCGTTTAGAACTAGTCTGAGAAGAACCAGCTGAAGCAATGTGGTCTTCATCATGCGGCTTCTTGCTTTTCACACTAGCTGTTTTTTCTTTTTCTAGGTTTTGAAATATGGATACATCTTCATCATCGGATGATTCATTGAAACTAGGCGTTGATTTGTCCAACTGGAAACGAAAAAAAAGTAAAAATGTTGTAGTTTGGATTCAGAATATCGGTAACGCGGCGAATACATCGTGTTTTCCCCTAATGAAAATGTTTCTTCACTAATAATTTCAACATCATTCTACATGTGTCATCTAACAAATTCTGTATAATAGGTATTTGTATTTTGATCATACTTAATTTTACTTTAAGAAAAACCTAACTAAGAATAGTAAAAAGTATTTCATGCTTTTGAACTTAATTTTTTGACTAATATATAATTCCTACTTTATTTAGGTCGTCATCTAAACTAAAAATTAAATTGTATTTACATGGTAAGTACTTACATATTCATTGCGAACTCCTTCGGGAACTGATTTGCACTTATCAGTTATATGTTTTTTCATTCTGTCAGCATGCGTAATATAAATGACTCCACAGTAGTTACATTTTCCTTTAACTTTGTTATTTTCTCGTATTTCTGTAAAACAATTCCAAATCTTGTTCTTGGATTTACCAGAAAAACTCATCATAAATTAGGTAACGTGACCAACACAGCTAACACTAGCGTTACTAAATGCGAAATGAAATGAATGAAAATAAAATAGTCTTCGAATAAACCTATTTTTCCCATTTGTCGATCCCTTTTTTATTCGTTCGAGAATTCGAAGAAATACTTAAAAGATGCCGATCGACGACGCACCGATAACAGTTCCCGGAATTCAAAGCGGTGAGTTTCACAGTTTATAAATACTAAGCTTGTACTGTTGTTTTTATAAAAAAATCTTGTAAAAACCTATCCCTTTAGCGAATACTCTGTAAAAGCCCCTTTGCCATCCAAGGTTTTAATTTTTTATTATTACTAGAAAAAAATATTTCCTCCGAGGCCTCTGACACCAAGGTTCAGCATTCACGAAAATGCCAAATTTAGAGTGGACATCTGTGTTTATGTCGTTAATAAAGCCCCAATCATATTTTGTTATTTTTTGGGTATTACTCCTAGAATCATAAAGTGATTTGATATATCTGACTGCACCAAAGCAGACTGCAACTCATCAGCATCACATTTAATATAAATATGATCAACACATGTACCAGAGCTGTTATTTGGTCCCGAGACCCCATTTATACAGGAAGTGTAACCTTTGCTACTAAGTAATAACTTATATTTGTTTACCGTTCCCGACATTGTATTCAAGCTTATATCACCCGTGTAATATGCAACAACACTTTTAACAGTTGTGTCTAATTTGGGTCTAACTCGGCTATGTACATACTTCTGCATATTGAAATCACACGATCTATACAGCTCTAAGATTGATACTTTTTTTATTGAAATAAGTGAATTGGACATGCAGTCCTTCTGCTGTATTCATATTCATCACCTCACCCAGAAGAATATATATATAATTTATAATAATTAATAATTTAAATAGTTTTTGTTCTCTTCATGGCCTAGGAGGTACATACAAATTCAAAGTTTCAAGGAGTTCTGAACCGTTGATAAACCTATTTAAAAGCTTATAACAGAAAATTATGTCATTATTTTCATTTGGGTTATCTATAATACTCAGATCCAATTCTCTCTCTAGATTCAAGTGGTATATATTTTCATCTGCAGTACCCCTCTTAAAAGCTACATATTTCAAGAATTTTCTTTCCATAGATTCAAGTTTATCGATATGTACCTGATAGTATGGATTCCACACATAGGTGCAAGTTTCTAAGTCAGACCTTATAAAAGAAATGCAAAAATTGTTTAATGTTTCTGTTAGTAAAATCTTAGGTGTTTCTCGTTATAAAACCTAGCATATTCACGACCTTGCTATGACAGTTGTTAATGTGCTGAATAAATAAAAGTCACTATGAAACAGAACTTCCAAAATCTCTAATCAGCTTACAGCTCTTGATACGACTGCTAATGACATAATTATTTTGTGTAGCAACAGGAGATTTTGAGAACTGAATATATTTGCACTTATCAACATTCAATAAATAGTTTATTCTCTTTCCACCGTGTACAAAATCTATCATTATCACTTTGCAGTAGTAGATGTTATATACATACATAACATAATTCGAATACAAAAAGCACCCATTAATATCATTTATATAAATATTGAATAATAGTGTCAGTAGGGGCCTTGAGGACATTCTGGGGAATCCATTATTGTTCTCGACATGTCCATTAATTTTAACTAACTATTAAAAAGATATAATAATACAATATCCAGAGAGTTTGTTAATGAGAATTTCATGGTCAAAGGTTTTAGAAAAGTCTGTATAATTACAGTCGACAACTTTGCCACATTTCAGAGACTCTAAAATATACTGAGTTTAGATGAGCAAGTTAGTTGTTATAGATCAATCTCTTTTAAAACCATTTCATTAGAAATAATAATGTTATTATTATCAATACTCAAAATAATCATTAATAAATGATTCCATTATTTTAGTTACCAGGGAAATCTCTCGGATTGGTAGTCTGACACACAATCTATTTTAACACAATTTTTTAGAAGAGTTTCCATTAATCAGGAAAAGTTCCACTATAAAAAGAATTGTCAAAAATAAGTTACAGAGGTCGTGAGTGTGGAAAAGCAGTTTTTCAAAAAGATAGCTGACAATTTATCCAGTCCAGGACCCTTAGAGAGGTCAATATTAGATAAACTTTTAAAAATTTTTTGATACATTAAAAGATGATATGTTCAAGGTATCACTCATTAAAGGTTTTTGCAATAGATCAAAATAATTGTGGCTTTTTTTTCATAAGCTGATGCAAAATTCATTAGCAATGAAAATCCATTTTTGTAGTTAGTTTGAGCACAAAGATATCTAAATATTGATTCACAATAAAATAAAATATCTCCAAGGCTAAATTAATGTCATATTTTAAAACTGAATCCCATATATATTTGTTGGATAGAGGACATACTTCAAAAGTCAGTGCTGTATGTTTGACTAGCAAGCTTCTAAAAAAAATTTCTTTCATAGTAAGGAATAACAGTCTTGTCTTAAATGTTTCTTCGCTGGTGCAATTACCCAGATATTTTTGTATTATTTTGATAAACTATTTAAAGTATAATATAAATATTATAAAAATATAATTGCACTATCAGCGGTTTTAAATTCTAAAATGTTTAAATATGTCATATGATTTTTATGAATTAAAACTTTATCATAACTTGAGAATTACAGCTAGTAATATTTATTTACAACTACTTATAATTTATTTACAGTGTGACCCATTTTGGCCTTCCATTTATTGCGATCATAGAAACTATTAGAGTTACAGATTCGGTTATATGGGGAAAGTTGTAGAGCATCATTAGGCTAACTCAAAACTGGTTGGAATAGAACTCTAGCTCTTTTATTTTTTAAGATATTTTTGAAAATTTGAAAAGCTGCATTATTTATTATACACCATAACTTTTTTACTTTTTCTGACTATAATTCTGAAAACACTTTTTGATAGCAGTTTTTTCCGAAGAATACAAGTGTGTCATTAGATTTTTGATTCGAAGTTTCGATATTTTTTAACCATCAACAGGTTTGTTGTTTCCTATGGATGCTATATTGGATTTTTACGTAGTTAAAGGATCTTATTTTTTGCTCTCCAACGATGTTACACTTGTGTTCAAAAAATTAGAACTAACCCAAAAACTAAATGTTTTTATTTTTTTTGCGGGAAATATGGCATCAAGATAAGATTTATTTTCTACCCCTGTGTAAGTACACTATTAGATATTAATATTTTTAACCACACCATATGTTAAAACCAGGAGCTCGATTTCTTGAATTTTCATTAACCCAGAAATGATGATTGTTTTTGGTAAACACCCCACAGCTACTGACATGTGACTCGTTGGTCCAAATAATGTTTTTATAGAAATTTGGATTTTCTTGGCACTTATTAATATATCAGTTGCAAAAATTAAGTCTCCTTAAATTGTCATTTGCCTCCACACCTCTCTCTCTTTAATATTCTCTGTATTGAAGTTCTAGGAATATACAATTGCCTGTTCACTTCTATAGTAGACGAAGTTGAATTTTCATTAAAAAACGCTAGAACTAAATCACGATCTCTATTGTCTTTTTGGTCATTTTTAGGATTTGGCTTCTTGAAACTACAATAATTAATTAAATTCGACAGGACCTAAGAAAAATGTTTTTTACTTGGTTGTCTCTCTCCAGATACAATTCAAAATACTGATTTAGTGCTAATACAGCATTTCTATTATTTTTTATGTAACACTTTAAAATATCAAAGTTTTCTTCGCTGCTGTAATTTAACGTCATTTTTACTCATTTAATGACTTTTATAAATTACAAAATACCTAATTAAATCTCTTGAATATGTAAATAGGCGAATTTAGTTTGACAGACTATCAATTATTGTTTTCAAGGCGTGTTTAATTTTTCTCCATATTTTTTCACTTCCATCCAGGTCGACAGGCTTTACTCCACTTTATTTTTATGTAATAAAATAAAGACTATGAGTTTAAGCCTCCTGAGGTAGATAACATTTTAGAAGACGTTAGGAAGGTAGGAAGTAGTATTGTTAACAGAAACACAAATTCATTAGAAACTAATTCTATTTACAGAAATGTTCGCAATGTGTTAGTAAAAATGGATTTCAGTTTGAACTTTAATTTAAGGGGGCAGTTGCAGTCAATTAGCATTGAGAAAATATCGCGTAAAATGACCAAAAATAGGTTGTTTTCTGTGATAGTCTGCGAAGTTATAAAAAGGAATTTGAGGATCAGAGTTTAACACATATCTTCTAAAACACTTCTAAATTAAATTGAGTATGTTAAATTTTTCATTTTAGCCTTTAAAAGTAAAAAAAAATCTGTTTATATGTCTAGTAATTTTTCGAAAACAATAGCGGTACTAACCTTGATCTTTTCTATGCTCAGAAGTAATTTCGTCAAATTCCAAAATACTCAAATTGGAGAGCATACATATAGGTACATTTCTGAAAAAAAATTGATTCGAAAAACATAGTAGTTTTTTTCCAAATTATCACCAAAGATAATTACTAAAATCTTGGAATATTTTTCGGAGAATACGTTAGGTTGGCAATTGCAGTTGGTAACAGGTAAAGTTTGAACCCCTACTGCAAGAGGTCGGCCCAAATTTTTCAATATTTTTTAATGGAAGGGAGAGCGCAATGACGTCAAAGAAAATGGAATTGCGATCGCGTGTTATCAATGACGTCAGATAAATAAACATTTATCTCTCGCATGGTCTTTCGTTTATTTTTTATCAGATTCTATGGTTTTTCTTTTAAATAACGTTTAGAATGTTTTAATACATATCTTGTTGGAAAAACTAAGTAATCAGTAGATTTGGGCAAATGGAAAAACATAATTTTTTAAACAATATTTGTATTTTAAGGGAGAAAATCGATCTTTCCTTGAACTATGTGGGATATTAAGGAAGAGGAATGTATGTTTAGGTCATATCTTAGTTTGTTACGGTGGGTTCGTGTAACAAATTTTAGTTTTATCTTTTTCTTTAGTTAATAAGAATTCACACCGTTATTGGTTGTTTTTTGTCATGTAACATAAAAAAAAATCAATCAAACTATTCTTAGTGGCAAAAAATTATGCCAAATACTAAATTTTTGAAAGGATTTCTTATGTCAAAATTGTTCTATTCTAAAAGATAGAAATATATAGATTTATTTGACCCTATGCAAAGAAAACGAATTGATGTTTCACATAGGTATTTAGTAAAGTTGTATAGAATTTAAAAATAAAGTAAGTATCTAAATGTACTATAATTCTGCCATAGCACAAAACGTGAATAAGCATGTTGTTTCTACTCTTTTTTTGCAAAATTACAAACAGCTTTTTATGAACCATAACAAATTATTTTAGCATAAATTAAGCACTGAAATTTATTAGTCATGAAATGTTTTCAGGTATATCTGGGTAGAAGAGTGTTTTTTCTTTATTTTGATTCCAACATCTACAATTTGTTATAAAGGTCAGAAAAAAAATAAACTTCAAATACAAAATTTTAAAAAATATCCCCAAGATTCTAAACATATTTAGTCTCGTTTGAAATCTTAGAAATGCAATGTCAGTAAAATGAAAATTGTTCTACTAATGGTTTAACTTCTAGTCTAAGCAATAAAAAAATTATTCTGCTTTTACAAAAATAAAAAATTGTTTTGCAAGTTTCTGATGGGATTTTTCTATTTTCTGATAGGTCTAAAAGATAGCAAGAGAAAAAATTTGAATATAAAGTTTTTTCTTTTATAAACATTGAAGATGGATGAGAAAATATAAAAAACTCTGTTTGCGGGTTAGTAATTTATTAGGAAATAATAGCATTTACATAAATGGTATTTATATATTACAATATCATCATATACATTTTTAAGAGTAGGAAAATAGTATCTATCTATTGTAATAATGATTTATTGAAGAAACCAATAGATCTTTTATTTTATATAAAATGTAGTTGCTTAGTTGCTAACAGAACGAACTAACTATATTTGTAGTCTAATTAATATATTTAAGCATTGATTAGATAAAAAAAAACAATAAATAAAATTATGTGCTCGAGTTGGTTAAAATATAAAATAATTATTTTTGAACTACATATATAACCAAATGTACAAATGAACATATTTTTTATTGGTATGCTAAAATTACTAAACTAAATATTCCTAACTTACAAATCAGTAATTATCTTTTTTTTTGCTTATAGCATTTAAATAAATAATATGTAAGATAACATTTTAGTATCAATTGAAAGATATTTTTTGTAGTTTGGCTGGGTATTCATGAGTATGCTATCAAACTGTGGAACATATACATTACAAATGTATAGTAGGTATATTAAATTATAAAATTCTGAAAATAGTTTGACTTTCTTGTGTGTATTGTAGTGTAGAGATAACATTCAGCCTATTCTGAATGGATTTAAGTTAAAACCTCCATACTCCAACAAAAAAACTCTTAGAAAGAGCCAGTTAATAGTTATAGTTAATACTTATATATACATATATATATATATATATATATATATATATATATATATATATATAAATATATATATACATATTTTATTAATTTTTTTTATTAGGTCACCTCAAAATTTAACATAGGTAATAACTTTTGCTTTACTAAGAATGAAAAATGGCTTATTCGAAAATAAATACGTGACCTGCGTTACCTGTCATACCTGTTTTATTAAGTATGAAAAATGACTTAGAGGGAATCGTCACTTAACTTGTGTTCCCTGCCAGAATTAATATATTTCTTTAAAGATGTCGCAGAGAAAGGGGTTATTTGCTAAAATACGAGAAAGTGCTATAAAAAAATGTGTTTCTTTTATAGTTTTACATATGTCGAATTTTGGTCAGCAATTCTAATTTTTAATTTTTATAACTTTGTCCAAGGCACTTAAATATTAAAAAAACAGTTTTACATTTCGATTATGCTCCAAAATTAGTCAATTACGACTTTTTTGTATTAACATAGCTATTTACTATCGAAAATCTTTAATTAATACATATACCTAAAATTCCCAAAATCACGACAACTTTGCATCAAGCTTTTCCAAAAAAGACATAGTTCGTGGAATATTTAGGTATAAGAAATTAATATTATGTTGAGGTTACTAACAGAAAACTCTTTTTTTTTAAGTTAGACAATTTTTTTAGAATTTTCAAAAATCAGGAAAAAGTTAAAAAAAATATTGGAATTTTTGACCAAAATTTGGTATGCATATGTAAAATTAAAAAATAAACAACTTTTCTTAATACAACTTTTTCATATTTTAGCAAATAAGATCATTTTTCTGTAATTTTTTTAAAGGAATGTCAATTTTGACAGGTAATGCAAGTTTTCTGATGTAAGTTTTTTATAAATATACTATAATGTAACAAATAAACTTGAAAATCATACCAGTATAGGTGAACAATCAAATTATTAATATAAAGACATGGCTGAGGCAAGCTTTGGATAAATGATCCTTATGAAATATACACTCCAGAATGCTTGCTACACATACCACATGGTATGAATTGGCAAACAACACAAATAAGTAGTAGTGAAACAATGCATTAATACTGAACTACTAACAGCATATACAAAACAACAAACTCTCAATATAACATGACTATCAGCAACAAAATTGGGGTAGCTATGGGGTCACCTTTATCTCCATTTCTAATTAGAAACTTTTTGCATTAAATATAATTCAAATATATCTACATAAAGAGATGTTATTACTAAATTCTGCACACAACAAACACGCCTACTCTTACTCATAAGATGCATTAATTAATTAGTCATGGGGATTTACTACAACAGCATAAACTGTTCTACTAACGATTACAAACTTCTAAATCTATAAATTAAAATATATTTTCCTTTTCTGCTTTCTTCATTGATGGTGAGATTCAAAATTACATGGTCTATTGGCTTGTACAGTTCGTAGCAATAACAGTTTTCTTGTGATATGGAGTTTTCTTTGTACCTAAAATAACTAGAATTAGTTTTTTCCTTGTTTATATTAATTAAAATATGGTGTTTACTCTCTACAAATAACCTTAATACATACCTAACAAAATAAAAAAATTAAGTTCTGTGTCAAAATTAAATATGTTTTATCAGTACTACACAAAAGAGGTCCAAGTAAAATAGGTATAAGTTAAGGTTTAATTGTAAAAGCTTTGAAAGTTTTAATTTAATACTAGGTAGTAAGCAAATTATTAAGAAGGGTTTGTTGCATTTTACTTTCCTACGTATTAGTAATAGGCAAAATACCTTACATATATTTTTTGGCCTATTATTAACAGTAATGATATAGAACAAATTTTCTTTAATACTAGTTAGTAGGAAAAAAACACGCAAAAACTAGCTTCATTAGCCAGATGGGCTCGATGTAATAATAAAGCCAGAATATGTAAATATTATTTATATAAACTGAAAAGAATGAAAACAATTTTATTTATAATTTCAACTTAACAGGTGTTTTCCATTAGATTCAGGCAAGGCCCAAGCAAATAAAGAGAAGCAAGGGAAAAGTGTGTATAAAAAACCATGTTTATTTTAATCATTATCAACTGTTTTCATACATATAAAAGTAAATTATAAACTATAAATACTATTAGGACAAGCTACAGAACCCTCAAAATAGAATAGAAAAAATTTAGCAAGTTCTTTGAAAGAAAACATAATTGATGTACCACACCTTAGACCTAAAATTCTTAGTTATTGTTTTTTAATAAAAGAATCGACATTTTGTGTATTTTGAATACGTACAAAGAAAAAAATGGTTGGAGACAAAAATAATATTTTTGTTTGCTTAAATATGATTTAAATGTTATCTTTTGAAAGAATAACTATATTACCTGATAATAATAAATGTGATTTCTTTCTATACTATATTTAATGTTTAGTCAAGTACTTAATATGTAAAAAGTCTATATAAACAAATAGAATTTTGGGAATATAATAGTTATAATAAAAAGTATTTTACCATCAGGTGTAGCAGCTAAGTGGTTAAATTCTTCATGAATAAAATTGGCAGGTTCCTTGATTTTTGCATTTGGTCTTGACTGTGCAAATTTCTGCCTTGCAACACTCTCTTTTTGCTTTCCATAAAGTGTGTAATAGGTTTTAAAATGCCTTAGATTTATAATGGAACTGACCAGCTTATTGCAGGAAGAGTTATGTCGCCTTTTACATACTGTGCTGTTAATATGTATTTTCTAATTTCTCCCTAAAATAGATTATTCCACTGCCCAACTGTATTTCTTTCTATAGGCATAATATCCTCTGAAGTAACCTAGCATGTAATACACCAGAGTATTATATAGAAGTATAAATGAACAAAGCCTAACAGAAAATGAACACTATGCAAAAACATACTCGCAAAGAGAGATGTGCCTACTCAATACATAAATGCCATTCAGTTGTCTTACTATATTAGGTTGCCCCAGAATCTTAATACTCTATATAATATATTTCTAAAAATAGTAAAAACTATAGACTTTTGTGTTGTACCTCCCAATACTATTAAAATCAGTATAAGTATAAATGAACCAAGCCTACAGAAAATGCCAGCTATACAAAAATATAGTCACACAGAAAGATGTGTCTACATTTTCTCTAAATCAATACATATATTGCTGCCCTTCAGCCTAAAATTAATGATGGTCAATGTAATTCTTAAGGAGGCAATGTCTAAAGTAAATCCTATATGAAATGCAGTATACTTCAGGCATCGTTGTTTAAAAACCAACTTTAGCTACTGCAATCAATGTGTTAAATACTATTTCAATTAATTAATAATTTTACTTTTTTTCTTTAATTTCTGCCTTGCGCGAGTCCCTCCAATGCATACCAAAAACAAGCTTAACATTGGATGGAAGTTACAAAATGAAAAACCTAATATTATTGAGATATAGTAAATATACAGTAAAGAGAGAGAACAAAAAAGGTGAGTTTCAAAAAACTGTAGTTTTAATCTCTTGATCTAAACAAAAATAAATACTTTTTATAAATCAGTGGCATACTTTACTTTTTCTTTAATATGAATTATGTTGCCCTTCCCCTAGACGCCATAAAATGGATAATTATAATCCTAATACTTTCAGCCCCTTGTCATCCAATCAAACTTGCAATGCTCGACCAAAATCGTCGTGAAATATATTTAAAATGTCTATAAAAAATTATTTCTTTTTATTAAGACAGCCTGTATCTCAAAGACAAAACAAAACATAGACTATAGGAAACATGTTTATATGAATTCTCATAAAATACGTCAAGGAATGACCTACTAAAGGAACAATGTATATTGTTTTATATGTTTTCTCAAACAGTCTCATGTATATATATATATATATATATATATATATATATATATATATATATATATATATATATATATATATATATATATATATATATATATATATATATATATATATATATATATATATATATATATATATATATATATATATATATATATATATATATGATAGTATGTTTTCATTCCACTTACTCCAACGTCATAACAAGAAAATGATCCTTGTTTGGAACTTGTTCTGCATCACAGCAGACACAATGATCCATTTTAGTCAAACGACGATCGCGATTTCGCTCTTATTAGAGCTCATCAGGTCGCCATAGACTAGCCAGCCCCGTGTAGGGCAAAGGCACAAAATTGAATCACAAAAACAACTACTCCGCTGGCTAATACCACGACCGGCATTGAATTACATTGTGACTCTTGGCTTTCGTTGGGAGTATTAAATGATAGTATGTTTTCATTCCACTTACACCAACGTCATAACAAGAAAATGATCCTTGTTTGGAACATGTTCTGCATCACATGCAACACACGCGATTTCGCTCTTATTAGAGCTCATCAGGCCGCCATATATATATATATATATATATATATATATATATATATATATATATATATATATATATATATATATATATATATATATATGTATATATATATACGTATATATATATATATATATATATATATATATATATATATATATATATTAATAATAATATTAGTAAATCGAGTAATAATCAAGAACAAATAAAAGTGGTGTTAGAATTATATAAGTGTCAGTCTTCTTATATGCCGCTAGATTTTTTCGCATCATCAAACTATATTTCTCTTCATGTCAACCCCTTCCCTACCCCACATATTTTAACGGCCTATACCAAGACAAATTTTTACTTTTTAAATGTGGTTGTAAAACAGTTCAACCAAGTGCCCAAAATTATGGAATAACGTCTCTACAGCCAACACCTTACATTTTGCCACCTTGCATTGTTTGCCCTTACAAAACTTGTCAGGGCAAACACCACTTATGCATGCATAATCTTTTTTTTTATTATAATTTTGTCAGGGTTTTAGTATCTACTTGAATTATCTAAACCTTTAAAAGATTTTTTCGTAATTCATTTTGGCACATTGTATTAGGAATACTTTTACTAATATCTGATACTTTCAAATATTTTACTGAAAGATCTCTTAATATATACTCACAAAGATATCCTTGGAGACCTCGCTGGAGACTCATCTTGGAACTTTAAACTCTCAACATCATTACCACGCTTCTTTGCAAAACTGGTTGAATATGTATGGCCTTTGTTAATATCATCCCTACAATAAAAACAAACAAAAAACATGTAGTTGAAACTGTTGTAATATTATCTGAAATATTAGGGAACTATATTTATTTTTTTTCTTTATAAATATCTTTGGCATGTCCAACGTGCTATTATATCTTAACAACATGGTAAACTGACTGGTATACCTATGGCACTTATAATATGATAATGCCCAGGAGCATACACTTTTGTTTTTGAGGGAACCAAGTGAGGCTTCAAAAATAAAGAAAGCGGTGAAAGAAAAAAAAACGTCAGGTGGATTTTAAGACATACATTTGAAGTGAAAAAATTGAAATAATAAGTCTTAAGATTCCAAAAAATATATTTTATTATAAAAATATATTTATTTTACTTAGAATAACTTTAAACAAATATATAAGTAATATCTATAAAGTAGTAAAAGTAATCAAATCAATGAGACTTATAAATTTTTTGGAACATTAAATTGATTAGTTGATATCTCGGTGATACAAGTTGTAGGATATTATTTCTTGTTTGCAGTTTTAAGCGCATACTTAAATCATGCGTCTTTAAAGCCTTTCACAGATTTGAATAATTCAGGTTATTATGTCTGAAAAAATATTAAAACATGTTAAGTTATTTATTACATTGCGCTTTTGACTCTACATATTTAAAAATCAGTTCAATTGTTTTTGAGATATGACATTTGAAAAATGACAATTTGATATTTAGAAAGGCTGTAAAATCTAAATAATTTTACTTAGAGCAGAAATTGTGTACTCTTACCTCAGTTTTGTATGATCTTTCTCATGGTCCCGTAAAAGGGAAGTATTGTAATCGTGAAAAAATTACCAAGAGATTTTTACAGATCTTTGCATTTTAGGGTTCCCGGATCCCAAAAAAAAAAACATGTTTTCCCATTTCGATTGAGATTTAGAAGAGCAGAAATTATGCACTCCTACCTCAATTTTATATGGTCGTCCGTGTGGTCTCGTAAGAGAATTCTGTACGAAGAAACTTGTGGGTAAAGGTGAATTTATCGATTTTTTTTTTATCAGAAAAACTCTCTTCTATTTAGACTAAAAGCTGATGCTATAAGAAAGACCTTAAAAAACTAAGCATGTAATAGAAAAAATGGTATTATATTTCAAGAAAATTACCATCGATATTAGCATCTGAACCTTGTATAGTGATAATGTTAAAAAGAAGCAATAAATAATATTACATATTTTAATATTTCTGCTCGTATTTCTGTCTAAAATGATTATTCAATTTTCATTGAATTTGTGTAAAACTTAGAGGTTCCATATCTTTTTTAGGCAGTTTGTTGTAGGCCAGATTTCTTACCATGTATACTTTTTTTTTTCAAAAAATGGATTTAATAATAATCATGTATTTATTCCTGTGATATTTGATGACTTGCACACTGCCTTAACAAATAAAAAACCAGTTCTGGATGGCACAATTTCATTCAAGTTGATAAGAAATATGACAATACAGAGTAATACTAGTAATACCTGGATTTTTGAACTAGAAACAATTCTGTATTAAAAAACATGCCAGTTAAAAAAAAGAGGAATACACATTTGGATGCTTATTTTCTTTACTTATTTTTGTTACATTTTAGAAATATTTTTTAAATAAAACACCAATTCTTCTGGGTTTTGAATTTTGTCCCAGATTCTAGCTATTTGTATGTAGTATTTTTAATTGTTTTTGAGATTTTGAGGTCATAAAATTTGAATTTTCATATTTGGAGAGGATGTAGCATCACAAAACAGATCTCGCTTATTGCAAGAGATAGAAAAATGGTTAAATATAGAAAGTTTTAGACAATTTCGTTACAAGTCTAATAGCACCTGCAGGCAAATTCTAGCCATTATGTTCTTGAGATATTTAGAAACGAATAAAATATTGTATTTTTAAAATTATGCAGTAACTTTTTATTCCTAAAATTTTTTTAAAGTTGTAAACATATTGCCAAAGCGTTTTTTTGTCTAACATTTTATGGGGCTGTCATTTTTTGAATCTGATATTTCGTAAATGAGGAGCCATCATCAACTTTTAAATACACACCTGGATTTTTTAATTTGTTTTGTAACAAACCTTTGCATTCCAAAATCCAATGATGTAA
Organism: Kuschelorhynchus macadamiae; assembly: GCA_030620095.1. NCBI lineage: Eukaryota > Metazoa > Arthropoda > Insecta > Coleoptera > Curculionidae > Kuschelorhynchus > Kuschelorhynchus macadamiae. Next base: position 199,504 of record JAUTXW010000707.1, read on the forward strand.
TGCACTCATACATTAAAAGTATTTAAAATTTGAGGAAATCAAGGTTATCCCTCTCTCTCTAAAACATTGTCTCTTATGGGAAAATCTTAAATATGTGCTGTCCAAATATTAAGTCTGTTATATTATTAGTGTGGGAGGGTCAAATGCTTGTTAAAAAAAATTACATAAATTACCGAGCTTCTAAAAAATTTAAAAAAAATACTGTCAATTTTACAAGATATTACTATAAATTATATTTTTCAAATGGGACATCCTGATGTCCCTCAAATGAGTCTCTTCTTGCAGATTATAATTATATCTGGTTTGATACCTGTCCATTCCACTATGTAATAATGTTGTCTGTCTCTCTCTAACACACTGCCTCATATGGTTTTTCTTAAATTGATCGGGTGTCTTTGAAGATAAAGTTATCAAACCAGATATTATATTTATAATTTGCAAGAAGAATTCCGTTTGAGGGAAATATAGTATAGAGTGTGTGCCGAGGTGTGTCCGATTTAAACATACAACTTATGGTGATATCTTGTAAAATTAATAGTCTTTTGTTTTTCTAATAACCAGAAAAAAAGTTTTAAGTAACCCTACAATTACTTTTTTGTTCACTCCGATAAGTTAAAAAGTAAAAAAGTTATTAACATTTAAAATGCTATCAAGATACACTGATCACACTGTACATACATAAATACAGTAACATACATTAGTACACTAAATTACTTGAGAAATGAAAACTAATATCCCCAATTTTTTCTTACTTTTCCAGCGATTCGGGAATCTGTATGTACATTTTTGGTCAAGATTGAGAATATATAAAAGGTCAATTTTTATTTGTTTGTAGAATCAAGACTAAGATATTTAATATGTTACATATGCATAGCTATGCACAAGAATTATTTTCTCACTAGAAAGCAATGCCTTAGTAAATTAGGTAGCGATAAAAAGTTGCTTCCCAATAATTTTCTCTTTGTGATAAGGTAACTGTGGGGGTATACACTGTTAAAGCCTGCTACTGTCTGCAACAGCAAAACTTTCTAAGTGGAAGTCACATAAAAAGGATCAATATAATACTGATAACTAAAAGCTTTATTCTTGCACAGATTGTCATGGACCCGGTGAGTTAAATTGCATCAGCCAGCATTATGAGACTACCACTATGAAAGTATTAGTGTTGCATAAAAAGTGTTTAATTTTATGAGCTTTTAATTTCTACCACAATTATATGACCCACAGGAAATAAGTTTTTCTACCTTCCGAATTACTATACCCCTAAAGGTACACTATCTTTGTTAAAAGTTAAAATTTAAAATTAACAAAACATATTTAAATTTTACAAATATAAAAACCATAGGTATTTATGTGAATTTCAGAGAGAATTCACCTCATGTATAAAAATACGAATATGAAATAAAAATGAACGAGAAAATTCTAAAAGAATCGTGTTGCCTAGGTACCTATAAAAACATATTTATTAGTTTTATTTATTTTCATCATTGTTTGAAAACAAAATAGTCTTCATCCTTCAAAGTTGGGCTATTTTAAGTTTCAAACAAAATATATGTACTTCAGAAATACATCCACCATGTACCTTCTAAAAAATTACAATAGCATGGACATAGAGATAAAAGTTTATGTAAGTAGTCCCAAACGTAAAAAATATGTTGATATTTTTAATATGTATGTACTGTAATCAGTAATATGTATGTAGGTAATCTCTTTGAAAATCAAAGTGATCAATATTTTACAATTGTCCATTTCTAATTCTTCAAATTCATGAAGGGTCTCAAAATCGAGCACCTATAGTTATATTATTTGAACTTACCTTATTTTGCATTTTCTCAGGATTCTCATTGCAAAGTTTTTTGTAGTTCGGCGCCGAGGTCTTGCTGCTCTCGTATTTTTACGCCCTTTACATTCATTACACATATCCTAATTACACAAGTAACACAGGAGTTCATAAACAAATATCTAGAAAGCTTAGACACAGTCACAAGAGTGAGAAGTTCTAAACTAAACGTCGACGTTTTAAAAATACAAGTCCTAGTCATTTTAAAACACACCTATAATAAACAAACAGGAAATTCTCAATCCAAGACTCAAACTATCATAAAATCATGTTCATAAAAATATAAGGAAACCAATATTCCGGGTATTTAGATATTAAAAAAACTTGTTTTTATCGGCAAACACCGAAAGGCGCCGAAAGTCGAAAGGCCCTGCAATTATTACTTCGGCTAGCTGATAAAAAAAACAGTCAGTAGGGGAGATCATAAATATTATAGTCTGTAAAAGAGGTATTCTTTAACAGCTCTCTCTCGTTTTATTTCATTTCGCAACAAAGATAGATATATCAACGAGGCAGGAAATACATGCCATGTGCGATATTTTGAATTTTCTATCAAAGGAATGTAAAACTCATAAAGTTATTTGCTTGAGTTGGATGGGATACCACAATGTTGCGTCACTGTTAAGCGTTTTCTGAAATATTTGAATTTTTCCGTTAAAAGTGAAACTACTTATTTGCATAGTATTTGATAGATTTTATGTAATGTTTGTACATAAATATGTTATGACATTAAATATTGATCGTGTTAATTTATTTATATGGCCTATTTTGGAAAAAATTAAAAAATAATCGGATTCCGACATTGATGCGTCATCTACAGAGTGGCGCTTGAGGTTTGAGTTCGAAAAATGAACACGATAAATTTTATAGCGTGGATTTGCTCTCTTAAGGTTCAGTAGAGAGTGTGATGTTTTAATCAATTAGTAGATTTTAGTAAAATATTAGTATCTAATAAATATACTTACACGGGAGGAAAAAAATAATCTTACCTTGATGCCATATTTCTCGAAAAAAATAAAAAACGTTTAGTTTTTGGGTCAGTTCTAATTTTTTTACACACAACTAAGTAAAAATCCAAAACAAACCTGATGATGGTTTTAAAATATCGAAACGTCGAATCAAAATCCCATAACACACTTCTATTCTTCGGAGAAAACTGCTGTGAGAAAATGATAGCTCAAAAAGTAAGAACGTTATGGCGCATAATAAAAAATACACCTTTTCAAATTTCCAAAAATAATTCAAAGATTAAAAGAGAGAGTTCTATTCAAAACAGTTTTGAGTTAGCCTAATGATGCCCTACAACTTACCCCATTTAACCGAATCTGTAACTCTTATAGTATATGTGCAAATTATACCTATAGATGGAAAGTAATAAATGTCTTAGCTCTATTTGTCATGTCATAAGGGAAATATTCAATAAATAACTGATAAATGGGGTGGTGTGTATCTTTAAAGGAGAAAAAAATCCGAAGATTTTATTATTATTATTATTTTGCATGTATGTATAACATACAATAATTATATTGTCACGTCGATCGCTTCTTCTACAAACTTCCAGCGTGATCCTTTGTTTTGTAGCTCTGGGTTGGATGTAAAGGTAAACACTCGGCTTTAGACAACAGAGATGTGTTTTATGTTGCTCAATAAATCAATACAATTTACCACAATAGTAGAGGTGCATCTTCCGCCTTGCTTTGGGGCTTTAGAAATAACAATAACTTAATGGGACTTTTAAGAATAACTAATACTTATGGAGCCTTAAGAATAATAAATACTTATGGAGTTCTTAACGACTTAAGTTATTTACTTTAGGTAACAGGCTTAGGTTAGGATATATAGGTATAGGTAGTTATCTGAGTTGCCTTCCCACTTATAGCTAACACCACAGGTAACTAGAGAGGTTATTTTAGACTCAAGTCAAATCTAAATTTATAACAAATGCTTACTGTTAGCGTGTTTAACCAAGTTTAATGTTAATGAGTTTATATTATGTTTAAATAATTAATTCAATTAATAGTCTGAGCAAAATATAGTTGAAAAATTCTTAGTCTGGGAGGTCTTGATAATATCATTGATTATTTAGTGTTAGAATTATGTGTATTTTTGAAATCTGTAAGAGGCCGAATCTCTAAGTTAACATTTCGTAGGTATGTCTTCAAAGAATGGAATCGAGAATTGCCAGTATGGCTCCTGTTGGTCATACAGCAGATGTACTAGAACTTCAGTTAAGGGAACAAAAGAGCCTTCATGCAGAGCTGCATCAATTTAAAGCACAAATTGAATCTTTTCAACAGTTAACTCAAAGACTGATAACTGCACATCAGCATGAAGATACCAGTAGATATAAAAAGGTTTGTTAAGGTAGCCAGTGAGTTACCTAGTTTTTGTGAAATTAAATGTATATCCACTAGCTATTAGCAAAACTTTAGTTCTTAGGAAATTCTTTCTGAGATTAGATTGGGTCAATTTGGAATTACTATCGAATGGTTCGCCTTTGTATCATTTTAACGTAATAACCTTGATTAGACCATCTAACTCGGCACTTCCAGAATATTAGTGTTAAAATGGAAATTGAATCAAATGTAACGATTTCCTAGATTTTCTTGTTCAAAGGTACTACACTGGTATAGTATTACATTATAGGAAACCAGTGCATAGTAATAGATACTTATATGCTAATTTCCACCACTATCTTCAGCACAAAAACAATTGCTTATTAACTAATTAGTATTTAAATCTCTTTCTGATTTTTGATCAAGATACTTTATCATTGGAAACAGAGAAACTGATTAAAGCTCCAAGAATGAACGGCTATTCCACTGATGATATTACGCGTTAAGTTAGAAGACCAATTATCCAACCCCGCGTCAATAGATTCACTATAGTTTAAATATTACTGTATTTCTTTTTGTCGGTACATCTGTTCTATTAGTTAACATTATTTTCTCTACCTGTCTGCCCATCTGAATCCAGGTCCAATGAAATGAGCACATGGAGAGATAGTTCCTCTCTCAAATTCCGCTTTACTTTAAGTACCTAATTTTTTTTTGCTGTAGAGGGGAACGCATATTATAGGTATGGATGTATGTATGCATGTATGTTGCCATGAATGTACAAGGTTATTTTTGGAATTTTGACCTATAGTGTATGATATATGATGTAGTGAAAAACTTTAAATCAATATAATTAAATAAAATAAGTTCAAACATTGTTAATGAGTTAGCTGGAAGTTTACATACATTAAATACAGTGAAAATTGAATAATATTCAAAATTAAAAAACGTTTAATTTATCTTCCACAATAAGATATATCCAGTTAAAATCAATTTCATTGGAATCTTGAAAATGTACATGCTGGGCGCTGGACTGGTTTCTACACAGATCATAGATTTTACACTTATACATACCCCCTCCTCTTTTTCCGTCATTTGTTACATTCCGCAATCGCCTGTACAATTCGTATTAGTACACCTAGGCTTTTTATTTTAAACCAATGTTAAAATCTTTCTCATAGAATAGGGAGGCGGGCTGAATTCAGGAGATAAAGTGCATATATTAAATCTAAAATAAAGAAGCCAAACCAACGGAAGTTTAATGAAAACTGATTATATTGTCTCACATAACTGTCTTGTGACCACCTTAATAGGTCATAATATATAGTCTTGTAGCCCGGAGGGCATGTCTCAGCATAAGTAATCAAAATTCTCAACTCACGTTTAACGTTCAAATATAGAAAATTCGATTCAGTAGCTTTGGTGTAATCAAAAAAGTTCGACCAAAGCATCATCAAAATTTCATTAGTGCATGTGCATAATAGCTCTTCGTAATACTAGAAGAGGAGACCAGAAATTTGATACTATCTATTAAATTGTAATTTTGTTTTTATTTGTGCAAAGAAGCTGAGCTAATTTTAATGCAGTTTCTAAAATTTTCTTATAGTTTTAAGAAAACTTTTATTGTAGGGGGATTGTTCAAATTTTTAAAAACTGCAAATCTAATTAAAAGAAGATACACATATGGGGACTGACCAAAAACAGGTTCAGGTTCAAATTGTTTATTTGCAATTTAATTTTCCGATAGTTTGGTTGATAAACTATTATCCATCAAAGATCTAGAGAAGCCAATACCTCTTGAACATAGGTAGACTAACTGGCAATTTTAGAGCCTACTAGCTATAAAATTGCAGGAATTTCAGCAGATAACAACGCTTTCTGTTATTTATTATTAATGACTTTTGTAAATATTATGTGATAACGTGAATAAATGAACTTAAATTCAATTATTTTACCCCAAATCTGCGTACAAAGATAATTTTTAATATATTTTTTTCTAGGCCGCAGAGTATATTAACCAACATTACCTCCGTTTAGATGCATGTGTTATAAATCGTGGAAAATTACTTCATTCTGCCCTCAGTTCGTTACAAAATTTCGATAGGTCTCTGGACAAATTCTTAGCATGGTTAAGTGAAGTAGAGTCTGTAGTTGAAAATTTGGAAGGTGATTCAGAATCTAGAAGAGCAGCTCATCAATTAAAGGAAATACAAGCAGATATTGAAAGACAAGCTTCCACCCATGCTGCATTAAGGTCATCCAATTTGGCATTGTTGGGTACTTTATCCCCTGAAGATGCCCTTATGGTGCAGCTGAGGGGCGATGAAATGGAACGAAGGTGGCAGGTTAGTGTTTGGCCTTTTATATTTTTAATGAAAAAATCTGACGATTTTGAGAAGTCGTTAAAAATAATTCGATTACTTAAAGAACTGTTACTTCGTGCTGATTTTTTTTTGTTGAATGAAATACTGTAATATTTGACTAATAAAAGGAAGTGGCACTGGAGCCATGTTTTTAAGAAAAGATTTGTTTGTTTAAAAAAGCCAATTTCCCACCTAGAGATAATTGAGTGTCATTCGTCTGGCTTTAAAAAAATCAATATAGAAAACCCTATGATGTTATAAGTTTTCATTTTTAATTTTTTTTCATACCTAAATGTGTAATAAGGTATTGTTTTATAGACCTCAGTACTACTATTTTACTTAAGTTATATTCTTTATTTCAAATTTTACTAGTAATATGTATTATATAACTGACTGTTTTATTAGGACATATGAAACTTGTGTACCTGTACTTATTAGACATTTACCAGACCTATTATTGATGCCTTTTCAGCTTGCTTGATAAGATTTATGTGTATTTGAATTTGAGATTGTGATTGTAATTACCATTAAAATAATACACTTTATTTTAGGCGCTTAAAACACGAACAGCAGATTTAAGAAATCAATTAGAACATAATGCAGATTATTGGAACACAGTACTCCTTTCTTTACGTGAACTTACAGAATGGGTAATAAGAAAAGACACAGAACTTGGTTTAGCAGCAAGACAAGATGATCATAGGGCTTTTAGGTAAGTTAGACAAAAATTAACTGACAATTTCATATATTTAAGAAAAAAAAAATTGTTGTTAAGGTCTTTGTCAGAGTTATTTTTCTTATTGGTCGAGTTAGCTTCACTGTTTAAATTATAGCATTTTGTTAAAAAATAACTACATAAAAATTATTTATCTTGGGTTTTCTGATTCTAGCACACTGGTAGTTTTCATAGGTAAGGTATAAAGACAAATTGTAATATTTACTTTGATTGCAAAGTTTATTAACTTGCTCAAGAGGCAAAATGAAGTGGATTTATTTGCTGGGGGCTTTATTTGAATCTTATAAAATATTTCATCTGTACAATTTTTATGACTATGAACTTCATAACTGACAACGTATATTCACGTCACATTGTTGACACTTTAACTGGCAAAACCATGGCAATTGCGACGGCGCAATATTTCACCCCCAGTGGTGCTTACTGGGGGGCTTTATTTCAATCCCACGCAAAATATTTCATTGATTGATATTGCTACGACTGAAGTTCATAACTGACATATGTATATTCAAGTCACGTTGTTGACACGTTATTTGACGAAACCATGGCAATATCGTCGGCACAATATTTCAAATAAAGCACCTCTCTCACCATATTTTTAATAACATGGGCATATTCTCACAATCTTTAAAAGATGGTTGAAAATCAAAATGTTATTCTTTTGACCTTAATGTGGTTATAAATATATTGTGGGTTAAAATTTTATTTTATTTTTATAAAGCATATTATTTTTGGGGTACTATATATGATTAATATATTTTTTTCCGTTAAGCCATTCTTGCAGTAACGAGATGTTGCCATTATTTTGCCATTCCGCTCTTTCGGATCTTTAACTACTCACAATTACTCATTGCTCATAATTACACACAAAATGCCGGTATGTTTTCTCATCTTCTGGGCATCTTGAGCACATTAATTCCGTCTATACGTCATTTAGCACTAGATATTATATTAGTCTGTAGTGACCGCTGTCATTTATACTCATCTTTTCTGTGACTGAGAACTTCATATAGGACAACGTATATTCACATCACATTGTTGATACACTAATCGACAAAACCTACTAAATCCGATGACGCTTGTGTGGTACATTATCCAACATATGTAATTTTTTTATATAAAATTTTGTTTTATAAATTATCTATCTACTTTATCAGTTTTTTTAATAATTAGGTATTCGCCATTTCAGGCAACAGCTTGAAGATAAGAGGCCTTTAGTTGAGGCTAGTTTAAGAAGTGCACGACAGTTCGTTGCTGGCGACCCTTCTGGTGAACTAGCAAGAAATTTGAGAAGAGAATTAGTTAAGTTGTCAGATAAATGGAATGCTTTAATTGAAAAATCTGACAAGCTTGCCGCTAAATTTGAGCAAAATGCTATTGTAAGTTAAATAATCTTCTGACTTAATTGATCTTTATGAGTATTTTTATTTCAAATATTGGGTCCTTACCTTAGGCTTCCAGCTAACAATTTGTAATTATATCCATATAACAGAAAATATTCTGCCAAATCATAATAAACCCTCCCAACAAGCAACTTCTTTACTTCAACTTTAAACTGTTTACTATCATAGGTCTCCGTGATATAAAGTGGTAAATAGTTAAATATTTGCTGACTGCAATCTAAAACGGAGTTACGTATTTGAGAACTAGACGGAAAGGGAACAGAGATGCTATGGGTTCTACGAGTGCTATATGATGTCAAAATTCTAATACTGTTCCTATACTTTTTATGGATAAGACAAGCCATTTCTAAAATAAATAATGAGGACAAGGTTAATATTTTTTCTTTTGCAGAAAGTGGCCTACATGAGTCTCTCACTCGAGCACTACACATTCCTCAGGGCTCTCTTCTGTAAAACAAATACATTACGAAACAGTTGCTTTGAGCAAGTACTCTAAAAACAAATACCATACCTTAGGTGCGCATCTATTAGAGCAAAATATGCACTTCTAACTGTATCCTTATGTAATTCTTTTGAAATTATTCTTATAGCAAAACAATTTGAGGATAGTTTTACAGTAAGTTGTCTTATATGCCATTCAAACTTTAAATTAGCATCAATATAAATTCCCAAAAACTTGTTTTTGGATAAATTATTTAATAATTTGTTTTCTAAATAAATACCATCCAAATTACCTCTAAAAGACATTTGTTTTGGAAACATTAAAACATAAATTATTTGCATCACACCAATCTCTTATTTTCTTTAAATTATTGTTAACATCATAAAGATTATTTTCACATTTACTGCTCCAAAGTATCGTAGCATCATCTGCAAAGATCGTAAGTTTACCAGAAATATCTAAGTTTAACATATAACATATAACAAAAATAAAATAGGTCCCAACACTGAACCCTGTGGAACACCATAACTAATTTTCTGTAGTTTTGATCTTTGATTGTTAAATAACACGGATTGCTCCCTACCTGTTAAATATGAGTTGAACCAATTCAGACTGGAACCTCGAAAACCATAAACCTCAAACTTTTAGAGCAGAATTGTGACTCACGCAAGTTCAGTGTTTGATATTTTTGACGCAACGGAATAGTAAAAGTTATTCAATTTGTCGGGAGATAACTGATTCAGTACTAACATTACAATTTCCTCTAAATTCATTTACCATTAAATGAAGTTTTTAGCCTTCTGTTAGCCAGGGTTTTTTTACTTTTTGCTTAAAAGTTTTAAGAGGAAATGAGGAATTGAAACATACCATGGAATAAAATTTTTCCAGAGGACAAAACTACTTGTCAAGTTTCTGCAGCGCAAAGTTGCGAAAATGTATCAAAATTTGCCTTTGTAAATAATCTACCTTTCCTAACTCTACATCTACACACCTTCCTGTTCCCAATGGGCAATTTACAAATAACAGCTTTTTGGTCAGACAAAGCAGCATTCACAACATTGCACTGGGTCTGATTTTCTCCAAAATTTGCATATAGATAGTCAATTAGTGTTGAAGACAAAAAGGTTGGAATATATTGAGCACTTCCTGCCAGAAGAATGTATTCACCAAAATTAGCATTTCCGTTTTATTAGCTGAATTGACTGCTTTTGCTTACATGTTTGTCATGCCAAAAGATACTATCCACAATAAAATATTGCTTTTCCTAATGAGGTAATGGATTTATGCAAAGGCAATCAATTTAGGTATAAAACGAAAATGATAATTTCTGGCAGGAAAACCTTGACTAACTACACACAAAGATCTAACCAAAGAAAAATATTATATTAATATTTTATGTATCACAGCTAATGGTGCTAAGATATATTTTTACTTAGCAGCTTAATGAATATATTTTAATTTATTTTCAGTTAAAAAACATTAGTGCTCTTTCACTTTTAAGATAATTTAAAATAATTTTAAATTGTACTGGTGTTGGTTGGAGTTTTTAAGTTCTTTTAAAGATTTAGGTATTCAGATTTAAAATTTAACACATATTGAAATGTTATTTCTAAAATATTGTGTAAAATAAGTCTTAATGTTATAAGTAAAAATTCAAGTTTTTATTCTAAAAAATATTTATAATATACATTTTTTTATATTATTCAACTATTTTGTTTAATACTAATGAAGGAGCAATAAATAAAAAAAAATTTCAAAATAAAGCAATGCTGATTATTGTAGATATGGATAGATATGCAAAAATATCTTATGTTAAAAAATTAAATTGGCTTAATGTTAAAAATCTTATTTCCTTGTATACATATTTATTTTTAAAATGGCATTTGATGGAATTCACTCTACTAAGTTGTCAAAATCATGATGGCGAACTAGAAACAATCAAGTTTTAAAAGTCTTAAAAGAATAGTCTTAAAAGAATAAACACGTATAAGTTGATATTTTATAAAGATTTAATAGAACCTAGTAAACTAAGCTTATTTATAAGAAATCAGACTTATTAAAAAAAATTAAAAGTAACCTTAAAAAATATACATTTATTGTCTTTAAAATTTAGAGTTCGTTGTCAATTTTTATAACACATATAAACATTCCGAAGGTGCCATTGTGGTGTCTATGATTAATGAGTTTATGTTGTTATTTTAGAAATTAAAACAGCTGACACTTAGTCTAGACGAGGCTTGTTCGGCAGTTTCACGCTTGGAACGAGCCACTTTAACATGGAGTGGCCCTAGAAGTGCAGCAGAGGCCAGAGAACTCTTAAATAATTTAAGAATATTAGAGCAACAACTCCCTCCGTTGCAAAGATCTCTAGAGGACGCCAGAATTCAGGCAAACGCATTAGGAAACGCATTACCCAATAATTTGGCGGGTCAGCTTGAGGACTGTGGAGCTCGTTGTAGAGCGTTACATGCGGCAATTAGAGAAAGGCGAGAAGTACTAACTAGCAGTTGTCAAGGTAATTAAGGTTATTAAGAACACACAAACGCTTCATAATTCCACCATCTTTATCTCGCTATTTAACAATATACTTATAAAAGTTAAAAGTTTACTTTGTAACTTTCTCTTAAAAATTCAACAAAAAAGCTCTAATATAATGATTAATTCGTATAACTCATTTTAGTCCATTTTATTAAAAAATAAATATATGACATTAAAGTTAAATGATTTATATTGAAAACGAGACAAATATTTAACTCTAACTACAACATTTACATTTTTGAATTGCATTATAAAAAATACTCCAATTAAGAATTTTAGAAACAGGACCCGTTAGAGTGTAAAGGTACAAGTGACTAATTTTTACAATTTTTTCCAATGAGAAATTAAACTCAAAAATACATCAGGGTCAATTAGATCGAAGAGCTACAAGTCTCTGGCAATCTGTGCTTGTAATAAAATTAACTTTAAACACATTTTAGGCGAGATTTCTCCAGGACCCTCCAGTGTACAGCCTCCATGGGAACGAGCAACTACACCAAATAAAGTTCCATACTATATTAATCACAGTACTGAAACTACCCACTGGGATCATCCACAAATGTTGGAATTGGCTGCATGTTTACTCCAGTTAAATGATGTTCGATTCTCTGCATATAGAACAGCTTTAAAGCTAAGGGCAATTCAAAAAAAACTTAGCCTAGATTTGGTCAGTTTGAATGCCGTGTCTGAGTCCTTTGATCTGCATGGCCTAAGAGCACAAAACGATAAGATTTTAGGTAAGGATCAATTAATAATATTTTGTTAACATTTTTTAAACTGTTTTATTAATATTTTAACTTTTTCAGGTTTATTCCTGGGATTTTTTAGATTTAAACAATAAATTGTTTGAAACGTTTTACTCTTTTTTTAATACCATATTTGCAGATTTGAAAAGTGGAGATTTTGATTTTGAGATTCGGATTTCAAAAACTTAAATATATTATTTAAAGACACAGAGCACAATGTTGCTACGTATTATTCATGTTATATAACGTATTTTAGTAATAAATTTAATGGTATTATAGATATAAATAAATAAAAATCATGGCTATTCATATTCACGCTCTTAGTGCGACATCATGAATTACTTTTTAAGATAATTCTTTGGTTTTTTTTTAATTGTTTTTATGAGGAATTGCCCAGACTGTCATACGATGTGCCCTGGCGTGTCCAGGAGGTAATATTTTTGAAGATATTATACATTCATAAAAAATGATAGTTTGGTTACTAATGTGCCAATAATTTAATACTGTTGGTACTCTAGTTGTAATAAAATCGTTAAGTTAAATGAAATTAAGAGTGTTTTATAAATTAGAGTAGGCTGGCCAAATGAGCTTTTATCGTTTTCTATCACAAATTACAGTTTTGTAATTATGATAAATATAAAATTAATAGAAAACATTTTACCTCATTTTTGTTTATTTCTGATTAAGGTCACCAAAGCACTTTTAGAAATGTGACTGCATCTCTTATAGTTTACGCAATTCAGTATAATTTTGTTTTTGAAATTACGTTTTTCTTTTCGTTTGACAAAGACACTGTCACTATTTTTAAATAGTACTCCAATACACGGAAGTAAAAATTTTGACTAGTTTTAAGTTTACTCATATGCAAGGTAAAGTTATTTGCATCGATTGGATCGTTATCCAAACTAACTATCGATCCGTACGCACGGATGAAATGTTCTAAAGAATTTCCATCTCGGGCTTAGACGAATACTCGAAAGTTTATCCTCTTCGGGATTACGGACGATTGCATACTTTTGATGGAAGCAAAACCCATACATTTTGCTATATATTTGTATTTATTTGCATTTATTTATTGGTGTTAATACACATTAGATATCTTTACACACGTCAAAATATCACTAAACTAAAGAAAATACTAAATTCATCTAAAATATAAAAACTAAAAATATAAGGTCATCCAAAAGGGCAATGTCAAAGGCGATAAGACACACATACTATATTACATAATGCAAACCAACATTAATCTAAGTACTATTTTTAAATTTATGTGCAAGAAATTAATCGACTGAATAAAATGCCATCGATAGGAGGAACTTTTTATTACATCATAAAATGTTGGTAAGATAAGCCTGCAATTACACAAATAGCTTTACGCTGCAATGCAAAAAATTCTATTCGTTGCTGCTGTGTGTCCCCAAGAAAGCAAAGACTATAATATATGTGACTGAATCAAAGCACGAAACGTCATTATTAGCACATGTTTCGAGACAGTTTCAACCAAGTTTCTTTAAACATATATAACATACATTGGATGACAGAGAGGACAGGAAACCTTATCAGTTTGAGAGTGCCAAGATAGCGTATGATCTAAATAAACACTCAAGAATCGGATTGAAAATAGGTCTTTGGTCAGATCAGTAGAAGTACTGACAGTGAACAACATACTCCCAGTCTTAGCTAGCTGAGATTTTTGACCGTGACTCCCCAATATCCTAGTTGAGAGGCATCCTTTCCCCAGTTTTTTAGACACATAGTAGTTGTACAACTACTATGTGTCTATAAAAACTTAAGGTACATGACATAATTTCAAATGCTTGCTTAAATACTATTAGACTAGTCTACATGTTGAGATATGTAATTTTATTAAATATTTGCTTTAATTAATTTAAAGTCAAATATTTTTATTCAGTTGCGAAAAAGCCAAAAAATATTTTTGTTTGTCAATCTTAACGCAACACATTTAAAAATGTCTTTTCTATTTAAATTCGTGAATTTGTTAACCAGATTAGTTGAATTTACCAAACTTCAATTAGTTGATTATCATACATAAAAATTTTATTATTACATATAAAGATTTCAATATCAAAACATTTTGAGTCATTAATAGTTTCTTTTAATCCCATGTAAATTTGGCAACCCCGTTGATTGTCTCGTTAAAAAAAATTCAACCGTTTCACTGCTCACTTTACTTTTGTAGAAGATGGATTCTCTTAGGCAATTATAGTTTTAAAATGTGATTTGGTGTTCGTCAGCGTTTATTTTATGTTTGTTACATGTATTAGTTTAAAGTACATTGATTCGAAAACCATATATCTTTCTGTCTGTTTACTACTGATGAGTAAATATATCGTTTGATTAAAACTTTTGTCTTTTTCTTACTGGCTTTTTAAGCCTTGTCAATCATCTTTTCAATTCAATCAAAGGATTTCATTACTCCATGTTCTTATTCCCAAGTAGCATTGAGGGTTAACGCTTCAAATATGTTTTATGAAGTTTAAAGACAAGTAATGGTGTAATAAGCACGTTTAAAACACTCAAAATCTTTGAAACAAAACAGTTTAGAACAAGATATGATGTTTAAAATACCTATATTCTAAAATGACTTAAATCCTAAGCCAATAAATACTTTAAAAATTTTTAAGTCTAACAGTTTGAAATATATATATATATATATATATATATATATATATATATATATATATATATATATATATATATATATATATATATATATATATATATATATATATATATATATATATATATATATATATATATATATATATATATATATATATATATATATATATATATATACTATTAAAAAGAAAACACATTAACGTTTTAAACATGTTTTATGAAGTTTAAAGGCAAGTTCTGGTGTAATAAGCACTTTTAAAAAAACCTCTTTTTAATCAAAATGTTTAAAATGTAACAATCCTTGCTTGGTTATATATTAGACTATGTCTATTAATTTGCCATCACGCTATGCTAATTTGCATATATTACATCTGCTTTTTGTATTTTCATTTTTAAGTACTGATAAAGATTATATTCTGAACAGACACAAAGAAGAAACATTGAAATATCACTGGTTTAATTTAAATAAAATTAAATATTTTTTGTAGATGTAGCAGATATGATATTAGTTCTAAGAGCAATATATAACAATTTAGCAGCACAAGATCCCAGTTTGATCGATGTACCACTTTGTGTCGACATGGCACTGAACTGGTTGTTAAATGTCTATGATAGTCAACGCACAGGTCAACTTCGAGTTCTGAGCTTTAAGGTACATGTTTTATTAACTTTAAATCTAACATTTCGTAACAATTCGGTTTAGCGATAATAAACCTTTTACTTAGACGAGCCATCTATATTATGAATATATGTGAGCCATGGGGTCTAAATTTTAAGGGATATTAAATAAAAAAATGACAATCGATATTCTCTCTTTATAAAAACATTCTAAAGCTCTTTTCATAAAAAAAAAAACAAGAGTCCAACGAATAATTAATTATAGGTTAACTTGAGTAAGGCATATAGTGGATAATGTTTTTGAAATATGGGTCAGTTGGTTTTTCACGCTAATATTATGATGAAACCAACAGAATAGATAATTTGTCAGAGAAGTAGTACCAACAACTGTAGAAAAAAGATAAACCCCAGAAGGTTTCACTTAGGATATCGACGAAATCAGTCCAATGAGGCTAAAGTGAACTATATAAAAATGATTTAATGAGTAAAAAATCATTATCATCTTCATCGTTTCCTCGCGTTTCCCTTATTAGTTATTGTAAGTATGTAGTACTATAAACATCATGTGTAAACTACATATTTTCAGAAAGCATATCATATATGGTTTTTTCTTAATAGTGTCTATGGTAGTACTTTTATTAACTGTATTGTAAAGTTCTTTTATTATTTCTTTATTTAGCCATCTATCGGATTTTGTTTTCCATGTTAAATATTTATAAAATCTGCGAGACGTGCAGTTGATTTTTCATTCCGTTTTTAAGCATACTGCACAGGTATCTTTCAATGATTTTAATAATCGGTCGTCAGTCAAAAACTGCCAATAATTTGAATAGACACATGATAGAAATTCGAGTATGACGAGAATGAAATTTGTATTATTTGAACTGCAGTCCACGGCTTGCAGCTAAACTGTTAAGTACATGAGAAGAAGTTAGTTTTACTTTGTTCTTCCTAAACACCACTTTTTGTATACATCGTTTTTAAGGAACGTATAAACAGACAGTAGTATATTTTTACAATATTAAGCTGAGATATTTGCAAAAGATGCGAACAAGAAGATTGTATTTCATTTGCTCCGTGAGTGTCCTGAAGTGTTATCAGATAAAGAGTCCATTCTAAAAGTGCGCTAGATTATCATGATTACCAGCAGTCTAGACAAAATCACGCCCCCACTTCAGAATACTGAATAAAATATAATATAATTAATAATAATAACCTTGCTTGCAGACGGTAAAAATGCCAAAAACTATAAACATATGCTCACACCTATCGAGAAAGAACCAATTGTATCTAAATATTTTCACTATGGTATTGTTTGTAATAATAGTCTTCTTAATAGTCTTCTTTTCTTCTTAATTTTATGTTAGGTCATGCAATAATAGGCTTCTTCTCTTCTTATGTTAGGTCAAAGAACTGTTTTTTTTTTTAATTTTCGTTCGAAGTAGATATCTAGGTGTCCCTCCAGCATTTAGGTGCTCTGCCTATTCGTCTGCGTCTGATTTTTCGTTTCTTGCTATCTTGACAATTCTTTCATCTGACCTACATCCCGCGTGGTCATTCCAGGGTGCTAACGCATTACTGCAGTTTACAATGGCGATTTTGTTTTCGTGATATTAGCTGCTGTTTTTGACTCTCAGTTCATGTATTTGTTGAGCTTTATTTATTTCTCTTGAGAGGATGACACTTCTGTACCTAGGTAGTTAAACAGCATAACTTGTTCTATAGTTTGGTTTTTTATAACTAGTTTAGATCTTTTGGATTCTTTATTAATGATGAGTGACTTTGTCTTGGAGATTGAAATCTACATGTTGTATTTCTTAGCGATTAGATAAAAGGTATAAAGGAGTTTTTGGAGGTTGACCTCTTAGTCTATATTGTATTGTATTGTATTGTATCATCTGACACCAAAACATCATTGTCCGCTTAGCAAACAATTTTTATTTCGCCTGAGCTCATTTTATATTCGGAACCAGGGTTTTTCACATATTCAGTTATTTTGCTCATGATGACATTAAAAAAGAAGCGGACTTAGCGAATCTCCTTGTCTTATGCCGTTAGGCGTTGGTATTTCAGTTTATTGTTTAGAGACAAACATGTTGAGGTTTGGGTATTAAGTTATTTTACGATCTGTTCTATAATTCCAGGTACCCTTTTTTTCTTCAGTGTTTCGGTGTCACTTGCCAGTTTTATATTGCTTTTTTAAGGTCGACGAAACATATGCATGCAGGTCTACCCAATACTATGGATTTCTGGCCAATTTGACTGATTCCAAAAATTGCATCTAGTATGGGTCTATTTTTCTGAAATCCTTGTTCAGGCATAGTAATTAAGTTATTCGTCAGTATTTCCAAGATGCTTGTGAATAACTTCGTGATGGAGCTATTTTATTCTCTATTCTCTGATAGTTTCTATCGCCCTTTTTAAATATGCATGTTCTTCAGGCATAGTATTTAAGTCATCGATCAGTATTTCCAAGATGCTTGTAAATAACTTCATTATGGAGCTTCTCTATTCTCTGATAGTTTCTATCGCCCTTTTTGAATATGCGTGTTCTTCAGGCTTAGTAATTAGGTCATCGATAAGTATTTCCAAGATGCTTGTGAATAACTTCATTATGGAGCTTCTCTATTCTCTATTCTCTGATAGTTTCTATCACCCTTTTTAAATATGCATATCATTATGCTCTTCTTCTAGTATGTTGATATGGGCGTAGTGTTTAATATTAGCAAATATAGCTGCCTTGTCTGCGTTTATCTCTTGTTTATTTCTTCTCTACATGCTCGAAATTTTTTTTCTGAGTTTGATATTATAAATGTCAAATATAACCAAACCTCGAAAAATAAACATCGATATCCTACTCATTAATATATTACCTTTATTAAAACAAACAAAAAAAAATTAACTCTACGAGAGCCTAAAAATAACTCATTCTAAAAATTCAGAAATAGAAAGAAATCAAAAATCAAAATAAGCTTTATTGTCAGAAGATTACATACATACAAAAACGAAACGAAATGAATAAAAACATTAAAAAAATGAAAATACTAAAGTTAAAAGATACAAATATTCATAGTGTCTTACAGGGGCGTGCAGTCCATGGAAGCAAGGGAAGCAGTGCTTCCCCAAAAAAAATTACAAAACATCTTCTAAAATGTAATTTTTGAAATAGGAAACCATTAATTTAGTTTATATTAAAAATGCTAAAATATTATCTTAATTATCAAGCCCATAATAAATGCGGCCTTGACTCCGACAGAGCCACAATAGAAATCGAATAGAACCTATGCGGGCCGCTAGCTTTTCTGCAGCCAATTCCTGTATGCTTGATTTCCTGTGAATCGAGCCAGAGGTTATTGAACTTTCCACCGGCTGTTTGCAATTTTTGCATTTCAGTCGCGTACTTTAAGTGGGGGCGGAAGCTATCGTTGGAGTAGATTCTTTGTTTGAACGACTGTCCGTGTGTTGTGTGATACTTACGTCGCGTCGTGCATGGTGCGATATGGAAGACAATAATACGGACGTGGATATGCAAATACCGTCAAGTTCGGCTTTCGGTAATAACGTTGAAAATGTTGGAGAATTTAGTAAGAAGTGTGTGTGAATGTGTGGTGTGTGTCTTAATAATAAAGGGATTTTCAACATTAAACTTCGCTGATAAGCTTCAAATAATTTCCAAAGGAAGGGCAAAACCGCCTGAAATGAAATGAAAAATTTAACCACAAAAATGAAAAACAGTTTAAATGGCTAACAGGGTGTGAAAATATAAGTAAATTATTTTGTTGGCCATGTTTACTTTTTGAAAATGAAAAAGGTCTCTGGAATAAAACTGGTTTTTCCGGTTTAAACAATTTCTTCGGCAAAACCAGAATTGAACACGCCCTTAATGAACAGTTGGAAATTAGTCACCGCCAACACAATGAACTAGTCGATAAAAATTGGCAAATATTAAGAAGACTTATCGATGTTACTTGTTTTCTCGAACAGCACGAATTGGGATTTAGAGGTCATGACGAAACAAGGGTTTCTTCAAATAGAGGAAATTTTCAAGATTTACTTAGTTTAATGGCTAAATATGATGATTGCTTAAAAAATCATTTAGAGCAGTCTAGCTTTTTTCGCGGAACGTCGAATCGAATCCAGAATGATTTAATTTCCGCTGTTGCAACCGTTATTTTAAGAAGAATTAATTAATTATCACTAATTTTAGCCAATTATCTATAGTAATACACTACGTTAAAACAGACGGAAGTATTTAAGAGCGATTTTTAGGTTTTAAGAATGTGTCCGTAAATCGTACAGCAGATGCATTATATACCGTAGTTTATAACGTTACTAAAGAAATTAATGGAGAGAAAAAAATTAGTTGCTTAAAGCTATGATGGAGCTGCAGTGATGGCACGACAATTAGGGGGTCTGCAAGCTAAAGTTCGAGAAACTTTCCCAAGTGCTGTGTTTGTCCATTGTTTTGCTCATAAATTAAATTTAGTTTTATCCCAGTCCATGAATCACCTTAAAGAGTGTAAGGTATTTTTTGTTACTTTAAGTGGCATGGCTGCTTTTTTTTCCAAGTCAACAAAACGGACAGAAGCTTTGAACTCTATTGTCCACAAACGATTGCCCAAAATAGCTCCTACTAGATGGAACTATCATGGAAAACTTGCGTTAACAGTATCTGAAAATCGTGAATCACTGATTGAACTATTTGAGAATATAATAGAAAATAATGAAACGTGGGACTCAGAAGCAATAAATAGTTCGAGGGGGTTTTTGGACTGTTTGAAACGAGATTTTAATTTTAGTTATTTGTTGAACATATTTTCAAAAATATTTCCATTCTCGGACAATGTTTTTAATATATTACAAACTAAAACAAATGATATTGCTTTTTGCCTAAAAAAAGTGGATGATTTTAAGTCCATGTTAAGCCAAAAAAGAGATGACTGACCTATTTTGGGAGAAAACGATGACGTTAAATGTAGAGCCACAAGCCAAGCGTTTTTGAACAGACAAGGTCGGTGATGTTTAAATATCATACAGACGCCTCTTTTATGAAATAATCGATCAAGTTCAGCAACAAATAAACTATAGATTTAACGGTTTAAATGATTTTAAATTCTTTGAGCTCTGCAATTTTGATGCATTTAAAGGAAAAACTTATCCAGAAGATGCGTTTAAATCTCTTCTTCTTCATTTTGGCCGGTTCTTCGACCGAGTGTTACTGCGATCTGAACTAAAAGTGATTTACGAAACTGATGACATTAGCGCAAAAAATAACGCTAAGGAACTAGTGCAATTTTTAAAAGACAAGGAGCTGGAAGATGTCTACACCGAAGTGTCGAAATTGTGTGAATTAGTATTGACAATACCTGTAACAAGCTCATCAGTAGATCGCAATTTTTCGACACTTCAACAAGGTATAAAAAATTTCGTGAGAAATTCAACGGGGCAGGAGAGACTTTCGCATACATCGCTGTTGTCCATTGAAAATAAACTTCTCCAAAATATGTCGGAGCATCGACGTTTTTATGATGACGTCATTGACGAATTTGCAAAAAATGATCGAAGAATCTAATTACATTACAAATAGGTAAGTTTCTAAAAATTGCTTCCCTTTCTTAAAATTTCACCGCACGCCCCTGGATGTCCAGTACTTAATTAAGTTAAATTAAATATTTAAAATAAAAGCACGGTTTAAAATAGGTAAACCAACTAGTCAAAACAATTTAAAATTTTTTTTATCTACATGAAACTGTCGGTCATGAATTCATCTATAGTATAATAAGCCGTCGCAATCAATACCCTTCTTACTTCACTTTTAAATCTCTTGAATCAAGTTAATTGACGAATGGGTAAAGGTAATTTATTGAAATTTTTTTTACTATTATTGAGGTGATTTTTTTGTAAGGGCACTTTAAGGAATTGGGAAGAAAGGACTATGTGTATTATATAGTGATTCTCTATTTATTTCATCTCTACATTTTTTAAACATTAAACAGACTGTCTCTAATATAAAGATACAGGGCAAAGTCAGAATTTTCTGTTGAATAAATAGGTTTTTACAGGAGAATCTTGGCCCGACTTGATATATATATATATATATATATACCTAATAGCCTTTTTCTGCAAAACCAACAGTGAACCAAAGAGGTATTGACAAGACTCACAAACACATATCCCATATCTGAAGTGGCTTTCAATAAGAACAAAATACACCCTCCTTGCAATATCCTGATTTAGTTCATTGGAAATTATTCGTACAGCATAGCACCCAGATGAGACTCTTTTAGGTACATGCCGTACGTGATCATCAAATCTCAGCGCCCTGTCGATATAAAGCCCCAAAAACTTTGCCACAAGTACATTATCAATCAGCTGGTCTTGCATTGCGAGGTTTTTATATTTATGGTGCCAGGAAATAGTGGTGTCATCAGCTAATATGGTGAAAGATCCTCTGATATTGATTTTAGGTAAATCATTAATGTAAATTAAAAATATAATGGGGCCGAGAACGGAACCCTGCGGTACACCTGTAAAGAGTGAAACAAAGCTTCATTGGTGCTTTTGGAATTCTGAAAACCAACTGTTCATGCCTTAAAATGCTGTGCTTCTGTAAGAAAGATATCATTCTTTTCTTTACCAGCTTCTCCACAATTTTTGAAAGGACAGGAAGAAGAGATATTGGTTTGTAATTTGATGGATCATTCGGGTCCCCTTCCTTGAAAAGTGGAAAAATGTGAGAGATCTTTAAACACGATGGAAACCAACCAGAACAAAATGAGCAATTAATAGCCTCAGTAAGGGCAGTCAGTGCGCTGTCAGGAAGGGCAATAAAAATTT
The DNA here is from genome assembly GCA_030620095.1 of Kuschelorhynchus macadamiae. Classification (NCBI taxonomy): domain Eukaryota; kingdom Metazoa; phylum Arthropoda; class Insecta; order Coleoptera; family Curculionidae; genus Kuschelorhynchus; species Kuschelorhynchus macadamiae. The sequence continues at coordinate 222,006 of JAUTXW010000707.1, forward strand.
TCAGAGATAATTCATCCCAACCAGATGTAAGTTTATTTTTTATATCTCCAAAGACCTCTTTTATCTCTCTAGTGTTAGTGGGGGCATCCTCATTCCCTCAAGATAACTTGCAGGATCTCCTCGATTCACCATGCCTTTTGTGGGTGTAGCTGCTATAGAGCTGTAAAAATTGTTTAACCTCTCGCCATCAATGCCTATGCCAACGCAGGTTACTGAAGACTTATTCCTGAGATTTAGTTCATTAACAACTTGCCAAACCTCCGTATTCACGTTGGTAGTTTGTGCAAACCTCTTACTATAATAAAGATGTTTGGCAGACCTTATAGTTCTTCTGTACACTTTACGATATTTGTTATAGTATGTCAAGAAAAGGTGATTGTCCAGAGCAAACTTCCTAATAGCATGCAAGGAAAGTAAATTTCTTGCAGATACCTTCAGACCGGTTGATATCCACTCCTTTTTTGTGTTTGGTCTTACGCATCCTAGTGGGAAACGCCTGTCTAAAAAGACTCACAACAATCGTTTGATACAGACTGAGAGGATCAGAGCAATCAATATCAGCATGCCAATCTATTTCATTACATAATTGCGAAAACTTACTATCACCAGAGGTATTAAATATTCTCCCCCTTTTACAAGTATTTTCCTTGCAATATCCTAAAATTACACAACACAGCATCATGGTCTGAAAGACTAGCAGTTATTACACGACGATCAGTACAATCACATTTAAAATTTGAACACAAATAATCGATACATGAAGATGACGTTGCAGTAGTGCGTGTACTTTCTGTCACATGCATCCGCAAATTAAATAAGGTCAATAAGTTTTTCAAGTTTAAAACTTCATTTTTATAAACATCAAAAAAGTTAATATTAAGATCTCCTCCAAGTATTACAGAGACATGATTAGGAAACTTTTAAGACTTGTGCATCAATGCCTAGCCCGGAAGTTAATCTTATTTCCTTTAATAAGCCTGTATCGCTGTCCGAAAAAAATCGACGATAGTATATCCGGACTTCTTAGCTTCAATTTTTAATTAGTTCCAGTGCTGAAGTACATCTTTGTTTGTAAATTTGTTAGATGTTTCAAATATAGTTAACTAGTATGCTGGCATTGTTGGAATGATAGACTGGAACATTTGTTTTTTCTAAAAAAGACTCTAACCCTTGAAAGTCAAAGGTACCTTCTTCTAGTCGAGTTCTTTTATTTTCAGTAATTTGATTAAGGGTTGATATTGATGGTAAACTGCTTCTTATTTGCCTTTGGTAATATCATGTTCACATTTTTAAATTCTGCGATGAATTACAATTACATTTCGTGTAACATGTCCTATACCTAAATTCATTTGTTTCTTGATATTGGCATTTGGAATTTGATATTTTTCGCACGTTAACCAGCTATAAAATCGAAACGGTTTGATTTATAACAAAACAGTTTGCACTTGCCTATCTTAGTTTTTAAATATCTATAAACTGACATCAACTTGTCGTTGACCGGAAGTTCAAAAATTTCAACTTCCGGTTTAACTCTAAGTTGATATCAGTTTATAGATATCTAAAAAAACCGAAGTGCAGTAAGGAAAGTACAAATTTTGTTGCTGATTAAAGTGCCCAAAATGTCAAATTTCAAGTGTCAATATCACGAAAACAAATGAATTTGGGTATAGGACATGTTAGATGAAATGTATTTAGAATTCATTGTAGAATTTAAAAATGTATAAATATATAGGGTGTCACATTTAAAATAGCGAAGTTGATAGTGGCCGACTTGATAGAGAACGATTGACCCTGAAAATAAAAAACAATAAACTTTTATATTTAACTTTTTCAGTAACTCATAGCTTTCCAGATGGGTTATCTTACGTAGGCCACCCTGTACACTACATGCATTATTTTTTGTTAGTGTCTTTTAATTTAGATTTGGTCAGTAGGCTTCTTGATGTAATTACCGATTTGAATGTGATTTTGTTGTTGAGATTCCTGGCTATTATTTCAGTATTTTCAGATGTATCCTTAATATATGTTTCTTCTTCTGCCGTAAAGCTTTATTATAAAGTGCTCTTATTATGCCCTTGTTAAGGCAGTGTCAACTGCTTTTATGTACACTGTGGTTTTGATGCCTTTCGTTGATCATTTAACAAGAACGTCAAGAAAAGTCAAGGAGGAATTTTCTTATATGTTCCCCAATAAGATTACTAACAAAATACATCGGATTTTAACCACTTGTCCGTCTGGGGTGTAGGACTGTATATCTTTCCCTCCATGCACACTTCTGTAGTTTCCTTTCGCCAAGGCTTTTTCGATCTTCTAGTCATATGTTACATTGTCCATAACTAATGTAGCGTTCCCATTATCAGCAGAAAAAATGTTGACGCTTAAGTATTGTTTCTTCTTGTTTGAGCCGTTTTTCAGTGCCGCCTTTTAAGCTCTCCAGCGGTGTCAGGACAATTTGCTAATAATTAAAACCGTCATGTACCTGAGCTATTCTGATTTCCTTTCCCCTGCCTTCTCAAACATTATTTATTTTTATGTTATGTTTATGATTTTTTCTGGCTTACATTTCAAATTTTCTAATTGCACATATGGTTTGTCAGTATATATTTTCATCTAAAACTGTCCTTACTCTGTTGCTGAAATTTGCGTAAATTTGCCTGCCCCATACTGAGCGATGTTGATTTTTTTAGCACTTAGCAGTTATTTCCACAACCAGTTTGCTTATAATGATAATCGCCACAAAAGAGAGAAACGTTGAAATCAGACATAACGGAACGCGTCTGTTGAAACCGACTGCAGTGATCGGAGGCTAAAATTTTGCATAAGAAACAGCAATTTTCAGTTAGACTAGCTTAGATATTCCAAATATACGGACTCCACTTCTTGCTCAAAATCTCCTGAAACTTTATGGTTTATTACGCGTGGTGTTTCCGCTCTCTGATTTCTCTCTTTTGTAAGACTAGTACCTATGTAAGTTCATAGCTTTAAAATTAGTCCTAAACTTGAAAACAATTGAAGATAGTTATCATTCATCGTAAAAGCAACAAATAAAGACAATGCACAACAGAACGTATTTAGTGAATAGTCTACATTGGCTATCTTTTTAAGAAAATAGATAAGGTCGTTTCATAAACCAATCTTCTCTAAGACAGTTTTGATGGTCTACAAATACCTCTTCATTTTTAATTAGAAATATTTTTAATTCCAAACTGTTAAGGCTATGGTATTTCTAATATCTATTTCTTCCATGTATTTTAAGATTATATAGCACATCTACTGGTTTTGGCATCATCGTTATTAAAACTTATTTATTTAACGTCATGCGACCCCAAGAGTCATGAGCGACCTATCCCCCGCCTTGAAATTTTAGATACCGCACTGAAAATGGAGTATAATTTATTGAAATACGTTCAATTTTTTAGGTAGGATTAACTATTCTTTCTAGAGGCCATTTAGAGGATAAATATAGATATCTTTTCCGCTTAATAGCAGACCCACAACAAAAAGCGGATCAGCGCAAACTGGGCTTGTTACTTCATGATATTTTGCAAGTTCCAAGACAGCTTGGAGAAGTGGCGGCATTTGGCGGATCAAATATAGAACCCAGTGTCAGAAGTTGTTTGGGTAAATTTTTCTTTTATATATATACAGTAAACATCTTTTTAGAGCCATTCTTCATATTTACGTAAAATATTTGCAAATTAACTGACATGGTTCAAAAAACATTTGCTTATATGTTACAAACAGAATCACAGACATCAATTCATACCACTCCAGAAGTAACTAATTGTACCATGCCTATCAATGCTAATAGTAGTTTACAACTTGCTAACACAACTTCTGTCTGTGCTTCTGATAAAGAACAAACTGAGGTAAATCGTATCGATTCCTCTTTAATTGAAGTAGTGCCTAGACAAGTAGTTTTAAGTAGTAATGATGATGATACTTTTTTAGAGTAAAAAATGAATTTGCTATTCTTCTTCTTAACATACAATCTTTACGTTACAAGGTTGATGAGCTCTTTATTCTCTTGGAGGGTTTAAATTTTCCAGACTTGCTTTGTCTAACAGAGCACTGGTTGAAGAGTGAGGAAGTAGCAAAGATTGAAAATTATAAAATTTTGTCCAAATTCAGTCGATCCAATTATGTTCATGGAGGTACAATGATCTTGATTAGTGAAACATTAAATAACTTTAACTTCACAAATGTTGATAAATTTGATAATTTTATTATAGAAAAGGAGTTTGAGTTTTCTATTGTACACTGCTTGCAACTTAATTTATACATAATCTGTCTCTATCGAGCACCATCAGGGAATCGGGTTGATTTCATTAATAACCTGGAAGTTTTATTATGCCAGTTTCCTCTTCATTGCTCCATAGTTCTTTTAGGGGATTTTAATATTGATTATGGAGATGAACATAATATTTCAATAAAAAATTTGTTGTAATGTTTCAATCTACAAATGCATGTCACACAGCCTACTAGAATTACAAAGTATTGTGCCACAACTATTGACTATGTTTGTTCAAACATAGAAAATGTTGTTTGTTCAGTTAAAAACTCATCTCTCTCTGATCAAGAGTCTATATTAGCTAAGTTTAAATTTAAGCCAAAAGAAGCAAACCATACTGTTAAGAAGGGCCGTATTTTTTCTAAACGAAACTAATACTTTCCGTGATACTTGTAAAAAAATTGACTGGAATGTAAGTAAACAGAAAAATCCACTTAAAATATTTCATTCTACTTTAACAATGGCTTTTGAAACAGCTTTTTCTATTGTAAAGTTAAAAAATAAACGGAAGAAGCACTGGCTTACCAAAGCAATAAGAGTATCTGGTAAGAACATGCCAGCCCTTCACTATATCAGAAAATTCTTTTTCGACAATTGGTTTTTCATGTTCATTATTCTAAATGTAGAGCAATTTACAGATGGGTGGTGAAGTTTGCTAAAAAAATCTACTACAGTGACAGAGTAAAAAAGTCGTCAAATATTTCTAAAGAAACTTGGTCTGTTATTAATGATTTGAGGCAGAATGGTGTCAGTAAACAGACTTTTGCAACACGGCCACCTGATGAGTTTAACAAATTCTACTGTTCTGTGGGTCATAATCTTTCGGTTAAGATAAAGACAAAAAATGACCCATTACAATATTTAAACATTCTTTCTGTACCCTACTGATGTCTTCGAGGTAACGTCTGTAATTCACAACATCAAAAACAAGAATGCTTTAGGGTGGGATGACATCAGTCAGATGAGTCAGAATATTTTCTGAGTTGAATCACTCTGCATTATTGTCATTAGCCGACGCAATTTACCATTCTTTTGCTAATGGTCAATTTCCAGAACTTCTAAAAATATAATTATACCCTTGCATAAAGGTGGCAAAGATCTGTCTCCATCTAATTTCAGACGTATATACCTCTTGCCGACCTTGTCTAAAATAATTGAACAATTAGTGAAAAACAGACTTATGTCTTTTTTAACTAAATTTAATGTTCTAAGGATAAGCCAGTTTGGATTTCAGAGCGAGAAGGGAACAAATTATGCCATTTTTACCTTTCTGGACCGCTTATCTGTTAGTCTAAATGAGGGAGATCTTGCTGCGGCGGTGTTTTGTGACTTGACTAAAGCATTTGATTGTGTCAGTCACGAAATACTGTTAAGGAAACTGGAAGTTTATGGTTTCAGGGATGTGTCCCTGAATTGGTTTAAGTCCTACCTCTCACAGAGGTCGCAGAGCTTTTATATAAATGAATCATTGTCTGATAATGTCACAATGAACTGTGGTGTTCCACAAGGATGTGAGGACCACTTTTATTTTAAATTTATATTAACGATTTGGCTGCACTTGATATTGAAGGCGAGTTCACTCTTTTTGCGGATGACACTTCCATTTTGTGGCACACGTCTGGCTCAGATGGGCTAGATGGAGTGATATCTGAAGACTTGAAGAGGGTCAAAATCTGGTTTGACAGTAATTTGTTGACTTTCAATGAGGCAAAAACAAACGTTATAACCTTTAGATGCACTATTGACAAGATAGATTTAGACTACCTATCAACAACACAGATAATGTAAAGTTCTTGGGGCTTAATATAGATAAGTCACTTAATTTTAATATTCATGTTGAGGCACTTTTAAAAAAACTATCCTCCAGCTGTTATGCATTAATAAGGATAGCTAATGGACTAGAACCTTATGCTATAAGAATGGCATAAGTAGTTATTTAAGGAGAGAAGCACCTCCTCCTCCTTATATCTACTCCTCCTCCTCCTCTCTAATTTTAAATGTTATTTAATCAATAACGTTCGTTAACTTATCCTTGCCGTGAAGGTTATCCCCTCTGCGAAAATAGTAGCCTAGTGGAAATATTAAGTATAAAGAATAATTACTTACGCACATTGTTAAAATGTCATGCAGTGGTGAGAACAACGAATTAATATTAGCAATTCAAGAATTGCATAGTGAATTTATTAAATTGCTAAATGAAATCAGTGACCATCAGATGAGAAGTAAACCATCTTTCTCCTCATTTTATGCTGAACTTTCAGACGAGTATTTAAAAGTAGTGACATTGTGTGATGACTATTTAAAAAATTTTGATTTATTGGAATTTGTACATGAGTTGGTGAAGTTAGGCTATTATACTGAAGTCATAAATCTAAAAAAATATATTCAAGATACAACAGTTTTAAAGGAAATATCAGTAGCAGAAACTGAAAAGGATTTTTACATTTCAATATCCCAAGAACATTTTGTTTAAGAACTTGTAATGGAAAAACTAGTGACCGAAATGCTTGAAGAGTGTGTTATGTCAGAAGCTTGCTCAAGATATTTAGCGTTTGTTGGTGATGATGATAACTTGGAAGCTCAAGATTTTATGAAAAGTCACGAATATTTAAAACATGCTGAATTTTGTGAAAAAATAGTGCAAGTCTGTAAAAATTTTTTAGAAAACAGAAATAGAAAAGATTTTTTTTCTGATATCGGTAATCTAGAAATACAATATAATTTTAATATTATGTTATAATAGGCTATAAATTAGTGTAAATTTGAGAACTGCAGTAATGTAAATTTTAAATAAAACAATAGTTCATATAGTTAATATTATTTTTTATTCATTCATAAAAAAATTATCAAATAAATATAATACGTTTGAAAGTGCACACATACATGATGATTTCATGTGATAAAAACATCTTGGTTTAGATGACATTAAGACTGGTTGTTCATCTAACTCAATAACTGGGCTCTTTGAATACTTCCTTACATAGTCAGCTTTTTCCTTTCCTTTAACGTAAACAAATTCAATATCCTCGGTCAACTCTTTGATTATATTTGAAAATTGATGAAGTGGGGTATACCCAGAATTCCAATATATACAGTGGTAATTTTTCATTAACCAAATAGCTTGCTTATGTAGCTCAGGTGAAAGAAAGTTTAAAGAAAAAGGTTTTTTAAAAATATAGTGGCTTATTCTGTATCCATCATAGGCTGCCAGTTCTTTAGGTATTAACTTATTTTTTTCGTCCTTAAAACCTTGAATGTCTAGTACAAGCCTCATATTTTCAATTTAGGAAATTTTTTAAAGATAAAAGTTTTTTTGGAGTAATCTTCAATGTCCTTTTTGAGTTTCCTTAGTTTTTTGATAAAAGTTTCTATCTTGCCTAATCTACGTGACATTATAAGCTAGCCACACTTTATTCTCAAACATCTAATAACAACTGACTCTTTTGTTATCTGTAAATAATATTTAGGAATTAAACTTAAGATATCCCGCATGCGCAGATAATTTACAGTTGTTTTACAATTTTAGTAAGTGGATTGTAGCTAAAAACTTTATCATGTAATATTAGACAATACGCTGTTGTGTCTTTTTCTATGTTTTTGTTTAGTTCAAATTCTACTCTCATTACACTAGGTCCTGCTTGCAAAGATTCTTTTTGATGTAAACAATTAATGTATGCAATGGGTGCCTTGTCCTTGAATACAATGGGATCAAATAATGGTTCTTCTGTTTTTCCATAATAAGTATTCCGAAAATTGGAATACATTTCATACAAGAGAGCAAATTTATTTTTACTCATATCTAATATAAGATCATTATAAGAATAACTTTCAGAATTTAGGAATACTTTGATGTTTCTTAAGTCTATGTCATTAAATTCGCTCATATTGCTCTTTTTCTTATTCCATTTTTCTTGTTGAAATGCAACTATGACGTGACGGGGGGTTTCAACTCGAGTTGAAGTTTTAACTGGCCAATTGTGTCTATTAGTTTTTAATAGTTCTGGATATTCAATTAACTCCCAACTTCGAAATGCAATAAGTATATCAGTACTTTTATCTATAATTTTGGTTAGAGATAATTCTTGGGGAATTCCTACTGATATATGAGGTATATTCCATGTAAGTTTGTTAAGAGTAATTTTCGGATTTTCACTGTCATCTGTGGTTGAAATTGCATTGTTATCGGTATTATCTCTAACAAGTATAAGTTCTTGTTTTGAATTTAAGATTACTTTTTTATAATCTTCGAAGAATCCCATTAAAATCTTAAGGGGAATGCAAACATTAAAAAAACCTGTTTTTTCGTCAACGATTGAGATATTTGTTGTTGAAGTTGCGCTTGTTTTAACAGTTTTTACAGGATTCCAGCCTGCATTTCTTAATTTAGCTGACTCATTTTCATTAAATGAAAGATAACCTTTTAGAGTTGATGTGATACCAACATTTCTTACCGAGTCGATAGTGACACCATTTAATTGATATCTTATTTCTTTAAAAAGGAAGGCAATTGCATTATTTATTAAGCTCATTGTTTTAGAAACTGTTCCATCCCCTCTAGTTAACTTTCCTTCTATGTAAAGAAAACTATCGCAGGGTAGTGTGTATTTTTCAATTTCGTGAACGGGAATTATTATCTCATCATTATTTCCTAATTTGTTTGGTAAATATGGTTCGTAAGAATGAATTTCCGAATGAGTAATGGAATTATCAATTAAAAGTTTTTCTGTAACATTAAGGATATTCATAGTAAAAGTTGAAGTCCTAGAGATTTAAGAAACTTTTTATTTGCAGTTGTTAGCTCTTTAACGTTACCACGCCTACTAATGTTTTTCTTGATCAGTTGATTCCTATTATATGTTTTTTGAACAGTTCTATTTGGAGTACTAAAATTTTGATTATATAATATAACCATTACTAATCTAGTTTTTTTATATGCAGTCTGAGTGTAACTGTTTCGTTCCCAAAATTAACTATTTCCCCGTTTTGATCTAATATCTTTACAGTAATTTCACTGTTACAGGAAAATATATAATATTTTGTGGACTTTCAATTATTTTAAATCCAGGAGAGACATTTGGAAAAAATTGATGAATAATATGAACAGGACTTCCGTTCAAGTAGGAGCCTTCGGCGATACTGCAATCGATACATAGTGAATTAACTTTTATAATTTCTGCTGGAACATCGGAAGCTTTACTCTTTCCATCACCTTTAATAATCTGATTTTTAAATCCTAAAATTTTGCCTATACTACTCTCTTTAAAGGTGATATTGGTAGAAGATTTAATTACCGACTGTAGAGTGTTATTATTTGCAAATAAATGAAACGAAATACCCACTTTATCAAATTGTTCTACTAAATATTTATTAATATCTTGAATTTCATAGCTTCCCGGTGGGATTTCAATAAAATCGTCACCCTCTCCATAGAAAAATTTATTATTTTTTTTCATCAATATTTGGAATTGCATTAAAAGTTTCAAAATTGGTTAAACCTATAACATATTCTGAGTCTACATTTAAATAAATTGGAGGGTTAAAATCTGCATGTAATATTGCTCCTTGAGTGGAAAGCGCTATCGTGAACGACATTGTAACCTAGTGTCTTCCAAAATGATTCTAAGACTATCTATTGTGTGTTTTTATAGAGAAAAATTAAACAAAGTTGACCACAATTTGAAGAATCATAAGATTGGTAAGAGTTATGATTATATAAAATTTTGTTTTTGCTACCATCGCTAAAAAAATAAGATATTATTTCTAAAGGAGGTCTTAAATTACCAAAACTATCAAAATAATTAATAATTTTATCATTTTTAATATAAGCAGTCCAGTGTGTTCCTGCTCCACTATTGTCATCTAAATTTATAATGCCGGTTTCATATTTATTGATAGTCTTTGGCATATTATTCCGCATAAATACACCACGGAAATTTAGAATTTCTAATTTCTTGACATACATTCTTAAATCAATATTAGTTAGTGGTTTCCGAGGCAGCATCTTTAACAGTTTTTTGGTTTTAAATATAATCCACATCCTTGTTTATATGGGCGCAAAAATAAACCTTTCCCTATAGATAATTGTTCTATAACCTTATTATGTCTTTTTTGTTCTTTCAGTTTGTTTTTAGCACTTTTTGCCGAGTTAACAGCTGAAGCAATTCCAGCTGCACCGCCACTAAGGGCTCCTAATGCAGATAATCCTGCAAAAAGAGGGATTAATGGCAAAACACCACCACTTTTTGGAATCGGAATAATTCGATTTGGGGGTTTTTTTACTCGTCCCTTATAATTGCTGATTAGAGACAACGCATCTTGAGCTGCAATACGTAAATTTTTATATTTTTTTCCAATTATTCCCTTTTTAGCTTTTTGAACAGCTGACTGGAAAGAAATGTTTTTAATTGAATCTTTTTTCTTTTTTTTTTTTAGTTTTATTCCCCTTCCCTTTCTTAAACCCATGCCTAATTTTGATTTAGCTTTCATGATCCCCGATATTCCTAAAGCAACAATCTTTTCACTGAATGGTGCGTCAGGAGACTTGAATCTATCTAATGTCTTTGTTGCTAACACCTGATCTGCTAAGTTGCGGTGTTTTAAATCAGAAAATTTATAGTAAGCAGTATCGTGTTGCTTGCACGCTTCGTCTAAAGGATTTTTGCCCTTATCTCCTCTAAATAGTCGTTTATTTAGTTTGGTTCCTGGACCACAATAATTGTATGTAGGAATATGTAATTCGAACGCTAACCTATTAATTAAAGTGTTTAATGAACCACCTCTCGTCATGAGCTTTGATCTCGTAATATGTCCACATCTACTTCAACCTTCTATTATATATACTGACGCTTAAATAAGGTTGGATATTTAAATGAAAAATATGAAGATATTTCTCAGACACGCTTTGGTTTCCCTAAAATGTGGTTAGAAAAGCAATCTTTTTCCTTGCCTGTCAAAAATCATGATGTCAATTTGGTTAATTTTAAAAAGCATGGAAAATTGTTTGGAGGTTGTTCTAAAAGAGGTGTAATTGTGGGACCTTCTGGTTCAGGAAAAACCAATGTGGTAGTTGCTCTTTTAATATCTGAAAATGGGTTACGTTTTGCGAATATATATATTTTCTCAAAATCCTTGTATCAAACAAAATATGAGTTTTTAAGAAATGTAATGCAGTCAATTAAAGAAATTGGATACTTCGAGTCTACAAGCGAAGAAGACATTGTGTCACCAGATGAAGTAAAATCCAATTCAGTTATAATTTTTGATGATATTGTTTGCTGTAATAAAAGTGTATTGCGAGATTACTTTTCATTTGGAAGACATAAAAACACCGATTGTTTTTATTTGCTGTTACCATACTGGAAATTAAATAAGGGCTACAGATACATTCTTGTAGTTATCAATGTTTTTTCAAAATTTCTGTGGGTAGAACCAGTTAAATCGAAATCTGCAAATGACGTAACTTTGGCAATGCAAAAGATATTAGAAAGAGCAAAATATAAACCGAAAAATCTCCAAACCGATATGGGAAAAGAGTTTTTTAATAAATGTTTTAAAGATTTAATGGTTAAATTTAACATAAATCACTACAATACATACTCAAACATGAAGTCGTGTGTCGTAGAGAGAGCAAATAGAACTATAAAAAATTTAATGTGGAAAAAGTTTAGTTTACGTGGAAATTATAAATGGGTGGACATTTTAGACGAAATTGTAAAAACATATAATAATACAATCCATTCTACTACTGGAAAAAAACCATGTAAAATCAGTAAAAGAAATGAAAAACAAATTCTCACAGCATCTTATACATACAAGAAAACAATTGACCCTAGGAATCCAAAATTTAAATTTGGTGATTATGTTCGAATAAGCAAACAAAGAGAAGCGCTTACAAAGGGTTATACTCCTAATTGGTCGAATGAAATATTTAAAATATACGACGTTAAATTAACAAATCCTAGAACATATTTAATTAAAGATGAAAACAATTTAGAAATTAAAGGAGCCTTTTATGAGGAGGAATTACAATTGGTTAAGCATCCGGATGTGTATTTAGTTGAAAAAGTGTTAAGACGAAAAGGAGATAAAGTTTTAGTAAAATGGCTAGGATTAGAAAACACTCATAATTCTTGGATTTTTAAAAAGATGTTTTGTAACATTTAAAATATTTTTTGATTTTTATACACAAATAAAAAAAAATCAAACAACTAAGGTTTTATTTCAAATATTTATTTAGATACATTAAATCTTTCCTTGTAAATTATATTTCTATGTTCATTATCCAAAATATTACTTATAACTTTTTCACACTGCATAATCCTATTCTTAAATCGTAGCCTGACTAAATAAAACTTGATATTCACACATTCGAGCATGCCTATATGCAAAACTCCACGTTACTAATAAATGAACTTTATTTCTAGCTTCATTAATATGCACTGATTTCTTCATAATATTTTCTCTTTAAGTTATTTTTCTTCAGCTTATTTTCTAATTCCCATGGATATGTTATTAACATTTCTAGTACTGTGCTAACATTTTCACTGTTGGTATTTTGGCTTGGATTAATAACATTATATACATTCGTCAACAATTTGTTTCCCTCGTTAAATTGTTGGCGAAAAATCATCTAATCGTAATCCAACACGGAGAAACTTTGAGGTACAATTGTTCAAATAATAAGTTTTAAAATTAATGAGCTTTTCAGCTGATCTTTTACAAACTTCACTTTCACTGTTTTTTTGAGTATTTAACGAATATGCACTTGCTTGGCTAGTTTTAGTGAACATTGTGTTTGCAATATTTAATATCTTATTAAAACATCTCTGAGTTTTATATAAAATCCCCCACTACTCCTTATTAGAATTCAAGGTTTTTTAAAGACCTTGAACTTCATTTCGTTTGCAAAATAATAATTTAATATTATTTATATCGAAAATAAGTTAATCCAAGATAAGTTAATATGAAAAATACTAATAAAATTATTATGATGTATAACATGTATGGCATATTAAAATCGGAGTTTTCACTATGAAAATGGGTCGAATTATAAGCATATTTGCAAGAAGCATTTTCTTCAAATTTTTGAATCCAGTTTGTATCAAAAATCGTATTATTATAATAATAATATAAAATTTTGAAAAAAGTATTGTCTTTATCAATTTGGCTTCTCTGATAAGAGAAAACAATAGTATTATTATTAATTTTTTCAGTTTTTATGAAATGGCAAGAGTGGGGCCATACTGCTTCGATGTTTTTTTTTAAAACATATTTCGCTTTTTAACACTTTGGATGGATGATAGACAAATATAGAGTTCGCCACAATTGCGTATAATAGGATATGGGTATGCATAATAAAACAAACAGGATTAAATAAACTAATGTGTTTAATATTAGTACTAAGAAGAGAATGGTTAAAATAAAAAAACAAATATATTTAAATTGATTCAATAAATCAAACTACATTTTAAATAATGACATGCGAATCATTTTAATTCGTATACAATTGTAAAAATATACATTTAAATACTTTTAAATTACTAAACTAATTTTTAATTTTTTATATGCTGACTTATCAAAAAAATGTTAATAAAACAAGTCAATACACATATAATTACTTTATAGGAGCTTATTTTTTGATTAGTACATTTTAATCTATATTGTTCTTTATTGTTTCTACTTTTTGAAAGCCATAAACATGTAGCTAAGTCACAAGATTTGAAATATTTATAATGTTCATCAATAGGACAATCATCATATGTCCACTCAAATATTTCTGCACCACAGTAAAAACATCTGCAATTATCATTATAGGAAGTATAATAAAATCCGGCTCTTGCTAACACTTCAGGTTTCAATTTTCCCTTCCAGTTTTTAAATGAAGAAAGTCGTTTTTCGTAATTTCTAAAGAAATTGTTATACATTTCAGAATAAAAGCTTTCTAAAAACATATATTTAATTCAAGTACTAAAGCAGCTGAAGAAGCAATTGAAAACTGAACTTGAGTTTTTTTGATATATAACATAACCTGTAACCTTGAAAATTAAGATAGGAAGGAAAAGTTGAATTTACAAATTGGAAAGGTCTTCATGATTCATTGACCATTCATAAAAAGGAATATCCTGATGATCCCAAGCAAGTGTGTCAAAGCTGTTTGGAATTTTAAACCTTTTATCATCAGAAGAACTTAAGGCTAATTTACTGACTAATTCAGTGTAAATTTTATGTAAACGGGATTTAAATAAATGCATTGTACAAAATGTTTTTGAATTATTTTCGACAACATCTTTATAATGAACAAAATCTAATTGTTTTTTAATACTACTGGTTTTAATTCCCTTAGCCTTTTTAATGGTATCACTCTCCGTTTTGACACAATATGCTTTGGCTGAAGTGCCGTAAAAACACTTTATTGGTTCACCAGCATATTCATCTTTAAATTTACCGACTACAGATTTTGATATTGGCATTTCATGAATATTATGTGCTTTATAATTTGATGTGTTAAATTTTTCAATATTTCGTTTTAAATCATCATACACATTTTCAGTTTGTATTTCTAATATGAAGGAGTCTGTGTCCGTATACAAAAGTTTAACTTTATCTTCATAAAGAGGTTTTAAAAAGTCGTAGAAAAAATCATACATTACAGTTTTCGATATATCTAAAATTGAAAATCCCACATAAACAGGTTTATTATATTCTACTAAAACCTTTTGCATTTGAATAGCAATTAAACTCTCAGAAAACACTGTTAAGTCTTTAAAATACGGTTTAGCTATTCAATTTTCTGCCCCATCCTTCCTATGATTTTTTGACCATTGCGTAACTAACCTTATATCAATTCTTTTATCGACATTTTCCATGGTTTTGCCATATATACTGTTATTTGCTAACTTATAATTATTTCTATCGAATTCATTTGTAGACTCATTTCGTAGTTTTCTATTCAAGTCGATATACGGTTTTAGCCATGGTGACTGAGTAAACCCTAGAACTCTATGTATCCCAGTTAATTTTAATCCATGTTCAATGCATTGTTTTAAAAGTGCATAATGAATTATATATTTTTTCTTATCTTTTAAATTTGGAATTAATTTTGAGCAATTAGAATTTGGAGGTTTATAATTTTCAGGGCAAAAAGGAAAGTCGTTATGTTCATCATGCAAGTCGCTGGGATATTCTAAATCGACTTCAAGGACATAGCCTTTCTCAGAAGTGTCGGAGAGGGTCATAATATTTAAATTGTTAATTTCTGATTTAGAAAGCCATCTAAAATTTTTCTGGGGAAGATATTGAGACATTGCATATCCATAAAGCTGGTAGAATCTAGATACATGATATATTTAGTAGGTTTTGATGGGTCAAAATCAGAAAGAAATAAATTATTTGCGACCGACTTTCTACATGCGCAAGTACTAACACCTCCTCGCACACTACTTTTAAAAAAATGTAACATATCAGGGTCTGTTAGAAGCTCTAATTCAACGCCTGTGTGGCGCAAACAGGAATCAAAACTCAAACCGGGAAAAGTGTAATAAAAAGCTGGATCTAGCTTATATGTTTTTATACAAGTTTTTCTAAAATTTTGAAAAATATCTGCTAAAAGTAAAACATCCGATTTTAGGTAAATATCAGAATAATCACCCCAGTTAAATAAATTCCACATTTCTGTTGCCCTTTCATATTCCTCTTTTGTAATATGTTCATTCGTCAGATCATTATAAAACTCCCCTATTTCAGGTAATGCTGTTTTATTTAATTTTGTAAGGTCTTTAATGTAACTGTATGGAAATACCCCCTTTTTGTCGAATATATTTAAATTTTTCAACCTCAGTAAAATATTTTTGAACTTCTGTACATTGATGATCACTTAACTTTTCTGATAATTTTGCAAGCGAATAAGGTAAAAATTGAAAAGAATCAATAAATCTTAAATTTATGTATTTACTTTTTTTTAATCCCAATTTCCGATCATAGTAATTATCCACCTCTATATGTTTTTGAAAAGAAATATATTTTTCTTTGTTTTGAGCAATTACCGACAATTGTTCCTGATTTTGACACAATTTTTTTCTAAATAAATGGGAATCGTAATTTTTTAGATTATGGAAAATGACTGGAATAAAATGTGGTTGCTTATAATTTAAATTGCATATATCATTTTTAAATGGTTTGTTGCAAATATGACACTCGCTTGAATACTGATAGCTTAATTTTTCTAGTTCTGTTAATGTTTCCATTTTTTTAAAGTTTCCTAGATACCTAATATATAAATCATGAACCTCTCTTTCTAAAAAATTAATAAACACTTGAGCACAATTAGGCCCTCTATATACTTCTAGCTTTGAAACACTATCATCAAACGAACATTTTATGTAATATGAAAATGAATAAGGAACATGTTCAAATTATTTTACAGTGTATGATTTATTAAAACCTAACTGATCATCATCTGTGTTATCGACAGGTTTAAGTACACATTCAAAATCGGCATAAATGACAAAGGGAACTTCCATTTGATTTTGAATATTTTCAAATTTAAGAATGTGTCGGGGTACGTTATTTCCAAATTTGTCTTCTTCGTAATCTTTTGATGGTAGATTTATTCTTACAAAATCGCAATCATAAGTATTGTGTCTAGTTAAGTATTCTTCTGAACTAAAATATTGAAGACAGCCATCACATAGATATTTTTTTCCATTATGTTTTGAAACTTGGCTGGATATTAGCCTGCCTAAATCAGAAATGTAACAGTAATGAAAATTCCCATCATCATCACTAATTAATAATAAATTAATATGTTTTGGTTTTTTAGATTTTGAATAATGTAGGGGGCCTATAATTTCATAACTAAACTTTAAGTTTTTTCTAATCTTCTCCAAAGAATAAATATTAGTAGAGATGTTGTTCTGCCTTTCAAATTTTTCAATGTCCTTTAATGCTATAGGAAAGTCAATACCTGAAATATCCAAGATTGTTTCGAAGTGTGGATATGATTCGATTTCATATTCCAATCCAGTTGGAGGATACATTGCAGCTGTAACACACCATGCCAAACAATATTCATCATTATTTCGGATGTTGATAACAGCCCGTTTATGTTCAATTTCTTTAGGTAGTGGAATATATGAAGACGATCGCAGTGGGTTATATTTGTTGAAATTCATTTCCAGATGCAACAGTTTTAGAAGGATCCATCCTGCAACAAAAAATAAAATTACAACATATTTTTTTTGGAATTTTATCAAAAACATATTTATAGTTTACAAAAAATTACCTGAATGTTTTTCTGCTAAGTCATCAGCTTTCCGATCTATAATTTCGCACATTTCATTGATGATTGATATAATGTCTGAGCTAATACAAATAATTTTAAAGGGATTATTGAAGGATTTGACTGTCTGAACTCCGGTACCAGGATTGAAATAAACACCAAATAATTCCATATTTAATTTTAGGCATTTATGTGTTTCAAGAAATTTTTCTATTAAGCTTGTAATTTTGTCCGTTATGTCGTTCAAAAACGTTTAAATATTCACATATAATGTTTCTGCCAAAATTCTATACGATATTATTCTTTTTTCAAAGGCACATTTAATAATTTCTACTCCACTTTCTTGTGCACTTAAAGCTACATTATTTTTATGGGTATTGGTCCGAAGGTGGCTCGCCCACAGTGATGTTTTAATGGATTTCTTACAGTCCTCACAGTATTTGTTGCTTTCTAAAACAAGATCATATTCTAAAAAAAAAACCTAAAATCTTAAATATAATTAAAAAAGTTAATATAACAGTATGTTAGCAACATAAACAGACATTTTTTTTACGTTATTTTACTTGTAAAATGGACTAAATTACTATAAAATAGCAATGAAACTTGATATGGAATATAGGAAACTTTTATAAATTAAATATATGAAGTAAAAGCAACGTTAGGTGTTGGTTTAAAAACATAATGCTTTGCCGGGCGTATAATTAAAAATCGAAATAGAATATATCAAATAAACTCTTACCTTGCTTCTTTTTCAACTTTTGCTGGGATGAATTTTCTAAAACTTCTAGTTGCTGTTTGCCTCTTACTGACATCTTTAAACATTTACTTTTTATGTGACGAATTAAATTGTCTCGTCTAGTAAAACATTTATTACAGTGTATACACTTATTCATTTTGGACTGAAGTAAAACAAAAATGTATCTTAGCTATTTCTCTTCTTAGGAAGCAATCATTAAGTTTCTTCCCTACTGAGTTAAAAGGGTAGATATAAAACTTAAATAGGATTTTAATAGCAGTTAAAGGAGAGAGGGGAGGGAACAATAAGAAAAAATGTATGAAATTTTAATTTATAGAATCTGCCCACCCATCCAATATATTTTAATTCTATTCCAAATTTCCTCTTGTTCCTTTTCAATAGAATTATTTTTGAATTGGGAATCAAACAGGTTACTTAAGCAAAAGCCAAAAGATTTCAATTTCGCCAAAGTAATGCGTGATTCTCTACTTTTAGTTTTTTTTTTAATTCCAAAATTAATTTTTTTTGACACAACTCGAATCTATTTGAGTCGAATTAGTCCTAAAAACATACGTTTGTTCAGGAGATTTTGGTTCTGGAGAAAATGGTTCTGGAGAAAATTGTTCCAAAATTGTATTTTCATTAGGCGTAAATGGTTCAGAAATATTGGTATTCTGTGACATTTGGAGAAAATTAGGACTCCTCTGTCCGCAAGTAATATCACTATCGGAATCTTGATTGTTAATAGTTTTAGAAAAAACTGAAGGAAAATTTTTACTGTATGCATTTTCAAAAATACAACTCGGACCAACTGAGAAGTCAGAACAAGAAGGTGACCTAATGGCATTGGAGGTGGGTTCTATATGTGAAATGTTGGTCGAAGGTTCAATAGAAAATTTGGAATTAGAATCATTTTGCAGAATGTTAGAACAGGATATGGTATCAATATCAAAAAAAAAAAAAACTCTTTTGAGTTTGAACTGTCAGTCGAAAATAGTCCAATGTAGTCTTGGTTTTTCGTCAAGTCTTCTAAATTTTGCGAAGAAACGTCAAAAGGTTCGCCTTCATTAAAAAGTGGTATATCTAAATTAGGAGTGCAGGAGTTTTTTTCTAAAGAGTTTATACCCAAGTAGTCTTTAAATTTAGACAAGTTGTCTAGAATTTCGTCAGTAGGTTCGTCAATAGAATTAGAATTATTGTCATCTAAAATATTAATTAACCCTTGGGTTATATTACAATGTTTTACTTGCAAATTCTCCTTAATAATTTCATTTTTTTTCTCTAGTTGTAATCGAGCATTATTTTGTACCATACCTTGTACCATGTCCCTGAAAGCTATACTACTTTGGCTTAATTTTTCACTAGAATTTAAAATTGCAGGAACATACACATTTTGCAAAATGTTAACTTTTTTACTCTCCATTATAATAATAAAAATAGCAACAAAATTAAATAAATGAATATGAATGAAAAAAACGAATACTTTTTACTCACCAAGTATGTCTTAACAGGATTACGAAACTTAAGGACTGCTTAAGCTAACATCAGGCGTTCGAGTTTATAAAGGTTTGCAGGTGACCTTTCACCGAAACTTTCTTAACTTGATTTGGTATAAAATCCTTTAATTCTCGCTTTCCAATAAAGTAAATTTTAAACCTTAAAAGTAATAACATTAAAATACAAAAAAACAGCGTCCAGAACGAGTATTGAGACTATCGTTAGAGACAGCTTGTACATATTGTATATCGGAATGTATGATCTTTGTGGGAAATTTTGAATTGTTTAAAATTTACACATAACAAGTGTATTTTTTGTGAAACAGATACACGCAATTGTGCCACTTATTTAGAAACATAGGGATTGTGTCCAATAAACTATTAGTATCATTTTAGTAAATATGGAAACAAAACTAATATGTAAAAACATATTTATTTTTCTGTATACCTATAAATAAAGTATACTTATCTTTTTAGTTGCCTAATAAGCTACACACTTTTGTACTGAAAGGTGTAATATAATTTTAGTAACGTAATGTGGGTATAAAAAACAAAATTATATTTTATATTTTATTTGTTTGTACATGTGTCTAATCAGTCATAAGTAATAACATTTCGGCTTGATTAAGTTTTAATTTAACTCCTAATAAAACAGCTTCTTTTGTAAAACATGGGACAAAAATAATGGGTATATATACATATATATTGCTTTTGTGCATAACTATAAATAAAGTATACTTGTCTTTTTAGTCGCCTAATAAGCTACACACTTTTGTACTGAAATATGATGTAATTTTAGTAACGTATGCTGGATAAAAACAAACTTATATTTTATATTTTATTTGTTTGTACATGTGCCTAATTTTAGTTATAAGAATAAAATTTCTGCTAGATTAAGTTTTAATTTAACTTCTAATAAAACATATGCTTTTGTAAAACATGGGACAAAAATAATGGGTATATATTGTTTTTTGGATAACTATAAACAACGCATACTTGACTTTTAGTCGCCTAATAAGAGACACACTTTTGTACTGAAATGTGATGTAGGACTATTGAAGCTTAATATAAATTGTTTAAAAACCGCAATTTTAGGAAAAGTATGTGGATTCTGATATGCATAGGGAAGTGAATAAAAAACAAAATTTTATTTTATATTTTATTTGTGTAAGGTGGAAGCGAATTTAAAGTTGTAAATCTAATGTTGCAAACAGCTTGAAAATTGAGAATTAAATTTTTAATATTGATAGAACTTCTTTAAATACTAATTAACCATAAAAACTAAAAAAATTATATTTTTGGAACATCCTGAAATTCTATTTGCCTTGTATTTGCATTACAAAAAACACAAACGTCTGGAAGTATCATCTGATATAACGATTTCGAACAAATTGCACATCTAATATCTAAATCTGAATATCTAACTTTTCGTTTATAATGAGATTTTATATGTTCATGAGCGCCATTTTCAAGGGACAGTTGATGAATGAATAGCATATATGACAAATGTATTCTTTTTTGTGTCTAAAAATGAACGAACTAATACATAACTTTGAACAATACAAAATATTTTATCCATAAAATGTTCACGAAAAATTGGTATTAGTCCTGGTGCTCGCGGTTGCTTTTTGTCGGCTTGGTCCATTTCTAAATCTGAATCACCCGATTCAGTCTCATACAAAATGAAATTATTTACATCTTGAAGTTCCAAACGTTCTCCCTACAAGGTTTACACAGTCAAATATGTTCACAACTTCCAATACTTCGTTCGTAAAATTTCGTTCCCATTGGCCATACTGTTTTAAATAAATTTCTAATTTACTTATCGAAAAATGTTCACTTTATCTTCCTTTCGATCTCTTTGCACTTTTACTTGCTTCAAAACTTTTCGAAGGATATTTTTTGTTTTACAAATTTATCAAGTTTCAGAAATACTTATTACTTTACATTTACAACTTTAAATTGA